>JABUQX010023870.1:0-5000 GCA_015478945.1 Trachelipus rathkii | reverse complement strand
AATATGCTCATGCTTTATTAATTTTGTTGAATATGTAGAAGGGAGTGAATATAACCCTCAAAGATCGAGTGTGTATGTGTGTGTGTGTGTGCTTTACGCCTCTTAAAATTGCCTCTCTCCTCTCCAAACTTAATCAAATAAGACTTGCACAGGACCCATTTCTGCGAGCTGTTGATAAGTGATAGAAGGGGGAGATGGAGGAATACTCTCTGCTCTTGTAGAAGAAGACTGTGATAGTCGTTGGCGGGAGAGAGAGGGAGAGGTGGGAGAAGGAGATGATGGGGAAAGGAGGGTTTCCATTTTTCGTATATTTTTCTGTATGGATATTATTATCATCTTCCCCCTCCCTCTCTTTTTTTTCTTTTTATCTTTTTCAGGATATATGGAAAGAGGAAGGAACTCTTTGCCCTTGTAGGAGACTGATAGTTACTAGCGGGAGAGGGATGTGAGAGAAGATGAGGGAGGTTTTTTTTTCCACATTTCGTATATTTTTCTGTATGGATATTATCTCCACCTCCTAATTTTTTTTCTTTTTCTCTTTCGGAATATATCGTTCACTTTTTTTTTTTTTTTTTTTTGGTTTATTTTACATATATTCCTTTACACATCGTTTTTATGGGGCTATAAAAATTATCCATGATAGATGTAAAAATAAATATTAAACTTATAAAGCAGATTATAGCCCATTTGTAGAACTTGATCTACTTATATCTTTTGGGCTTACTTGTGTTATTTCGATTTGTAAGAACTGATATCTTAAACATTATTATTATTATTATTATTATTATTATTATTATTATTATTATTATTATTATTATTATTATTATTATTATTATTATTATTATTATTATTTTGAAAATATTATTGGGATAATGGAGTTGAGTTGGTCTGAATCATTTATTTGTGCGGCATGCCCAAATGGTTTGTCCCTTTCGTATTTCTTTGACTCAGGGTATCTTCAGCAGACCTTCGACCATTCAAGAAGACCTAGTAGGCGCTTTCACTATTTTAAGTAGGCCTAGTCATTTATTTGTATATAGTGCAGTTGACTAGTGTTTACAAGTCCCTGTATATAAAAGGTTGAGAACAGGAAATATAATAAAACCCTCTATATTCAGTTTACAAGAGAGAGAGAGAGAGAGAGAGAGAGAGAGAGAGAGAGAGAGAGAGAGAGAGAGAGAGAGAGAGTAGAGAGAGAGAGAGAGAGAGAGAGAGAGAGAGAGAGAGAGAGAGAGAGAGAGAGAGAGAGAGAGAGAGAGAGAGAGAGAGAGAGAGAGAGAGAGAGAGAGAGAGAGAGAGAGAGAGAGAGAGAGAGAGAGAGAGGGAGAGAGAGAGAGAGAGAGAGAGAGAGAGAGAGAGAGAGAGAGAGAGAGAGAGAGAGAGAGAGAGAGAGAGAGAGAGAGAGAGAAGCATCCATGTAAAGAGCATCGTCTAGAAGCTGTTCATATCAAGTATTTAAATAAATTGATATTGTTGTTAACGGGAGTAAGTATACACCAACTATGCTACTGCAAAAAGCATTAGCATAGCTAAGGTGCATGCTAACTACACTACTACCTTTAATAAGTTTGTGATAGTTATAATATTCATTTTTTTTTTTTTAGACCATTCCGCTCAAGAATGGTAACCCCCTCCATACGGACCGAAGTCCGTATGAAGAGGCCAAGCGAAGGGACCACTAACTAATTACCCACTAATTTGACTTAGTCAAAATACACTATATGATACTTAAACCATCCATATACCTATCCAATAGTTTCTTGACTGTTGCAAGGGAAGTCACACTCAACAATCTCCTGTGGCATGGTAAACCATTCCCAAAATTAACAACCCTATTACTGAATGAATATTTTCTTACATCAAGATGGCATCCTTTCTTCCTAATTTTCATATCGCTTCCCCTGGTCTCTCGTATGTGGTCCACTATAAAGATTTTATTGATTTCAGTATTATTGAGATGTATGTATGGTAAATATTTTGTAGACTTGTATCATGTCCCCTCTAAGAAATAGCCAATCTACAGAAAACATTCCTAACTAAATAGAGTCCACAAGTGATAAGGATTGTATCCGGTTGGAAATATTAAATTATAAGGAATCGGAATTCAAAGGCACAGAAATGAATAAATAGAATTTAATTTTTTTTTTTAAATTAGCCAAAATTAAATTTAACAACAAATATAAAATCAATTCAAATGAAGATGAACCTCTGGAATTACAAAAGTCACCTAAGTGGGTCAAAATTTCAAACCATGTGCCCTTCTTTACACGTAATCATCTATATATATATATATATATATATATATATATATAGCAAAGATATATATATATATATATATAGCATATATATAAGATATATTATTATTGTTATATTATTATTATATAATATATATATATATAAGATATATTATTATTATTATATTATTATTATTATTATTATAATGTTACATATATGTTATTAGTTTTCTTATCACATACATATTATTATATATATATATATTATATTATATACATACATATTATATATATATTATATACATATATATATTATTAATATTTAGATTTTCAGTGTTACATATTATATTACATATATATATTATTATTATATATATATAATATATATACATATTATTATTATATATTATTATTATATAAAATGTAAATATATTTTTATGATTATATATTGTCAAATATATTTATATGTATTATTATGTTATTATTATTATATATATATATATATATATTATATATATATTACATACATATTATATATTTATTACATATTATATATATAAATATATATATATGTGTTATTATTATTATACATACATATTATTATACTATTATATTATTACATTATTATTATTTATTATTATTATTATATATATATATATATTATATATACATATTATATTTGTTATATATATATATTATTTATATTATTATATGTATAATTATATACATACATATATATACATATATATATGTTTATATATATATATATATATTATTATTATTATTATTATTATTTATATACAGATATATATATATATACATATATATATATATATATTATTATTATATATATATTATTATTATTATTATTACATATATTATATATATATATATATTATTAATATTATATTACATATATATATATATATATATATATATTATTATATTATTATTATTATTATTATATATATTATTATTACATTATTATATATATATATATATATATATACATATATTATTATTATTATTATTATATATATATATATATATATATATATGTATATTATATATATATATATTATATATATATTATTATTATGAAGCCTTGAAAGTAACCACCCAACAAAGATTTCATTAATTTCTATTGTCGTTCGCCTCTGTTTAAAGAGAAATTGACAAAAGGACATGCCCTTTTTTTTTGCCCTGTGGAGAAATAAAAACGATCCTTTTACCGCTATCCCTGTCAGTTTAATCCTTTTTCCGGTGCAGTCATGGGTATGCCTTTGTTACCTCTTATGTGGGCAGTATTGTCATCAGAGAGCGGCTCAGTTTCACTGAGTCTGCGAATGAAAATTAGATTGGGGGGGGGAGGGTTACGGGCTAATGGGACGTAGGTGCACCCCCCTTTTTGGGGGTGGGGGTGTTTATATGTATGTGTATAGAAATGTTATTGAAAGTTCTAAAGATATTCCAAGCTTTTCACTGAATATATATATATATATAATATATATATATATATATATATATATATATATATATATTATTATTATTATTATTATTATATATTATTATTTTTTTTATATATATATATATATGTTATATATTATTATTATTATTATTATTATTCATGTAAAGATATTATTATTATTATTATTATATTATTACATATATATTTATAAATATAATATATTATATATATTATTATTATTATTATTATTATATACATATATTATACATATATATATATTATATTATTACATATTATTATTATTATTATATATATTATTATATATATATAACGGCATATATATATATATATATATTATAGATATATATATATATATTATTATTATTATATTATTATTATTATTATTATTATTATTATATATATATATATATATATATATATATATATATATATATATATATATATATATATATATATTATATATAACCTCATTTATTATTAGGAATTGGCAATTTTTTAGTTTTTAAGTTTTTTTTTACAAGATCGGCTGAAAATAACATTTATGTTAATTTCTATTGGTCGTTACATATAATTATATATGCATGGCATACGAACATTTATCAACGGAAAAACAAAATATTGCTTCAACCTCATAAATTTATATAAGCCTTTCAAAAATAAGAATTGAAGCATCTGGCAGTGAATAACGTTATAAATATAAAGTTTGGAGACCTCATAAATTTTTTCAGGCTCATTTTTCAAACATTTCATATAAGCTTCATGAAAATCGACTGCTGTCGGTATAATTGATAAAGACGTTCGCAGACTACTGTTATAACTATGAAATTTGGAGGTCTTTATATTTTGTGTTTTGTATTTTTAAATGCAACATTTTACCACTAAAATTTAATATTAATGTCATTTCCTAACGATTGAGTAAAAATAATTCTTTAAAAAAAAATAAAAACGACAAAAATAACCGATTCTATAACATGACCAGTATATGGTTATTATTATTATTATATATATATATAGTTATTATATATATAGATATATATATATATATATATATATATATATAGTTATTATATATATATATATATATATATATATATACATATAGAGAGAGAGAGAGAGTAGAGATAAATATTTATCTTCTGTAATATATATATATATATATATATATATATATATATATATATATATATATATATATATATATATTGAAGGGCCTGCCAGCTTAAGGAAGATTTAAGATTTAAAAGTGGATTTTCCTTTGAAAGAACTCAAAGTATAAT
>JABUQX010023869.1:72500-87016 GCA_015478945.1 Trachelipus rathkii | reverse complement strand
AGTATATATATATATAAGAGGTATATATAGTATATATATATATATATATATATATATATATATGATTTAGATCTTCTGTAATTTAAATGCAAGGTTTCAAGTTTATAAGATGATACTAAAGTGGCTAGCTACCTCAGTAAGAAAAGTGAAGGATGTATAAAGATTCAAAATGATCTTGATAAACCTCTTGGGGTGGGTGATAAGTGGGTGGCAAATGAATTTTAATAGCAAAAAGTAAGTGATTCTTTCACCTAGGTTTATCAAATAAAAGTTTTAACTATGATATGAATGTATCGGCCTCAGTCTGTAACTAAGAAAAGATTTAGGGTGATTATAAGTAGTAACGGAAAGAAGCACCAGTGTTTTAGCCAAGGAATAAAGCTTTTTGGCCAAGACAAGTTACATAAATTGCAATTGTTGCTTACAAGAGCAAGGAAGTTATATAAATTGTATGTACGCTATAGTTAGTCAGTATTATTGAAAATAAGTTTGTTTCTCCCTTATTTAAAAAGAAAGACTTAGATATGCTAGAGAGAGTGGGCAACATAGAGCAACAAGGATGATTTCTGGGTTTGAGGGCAAACTATGAGGAGGCTGAAGGAGTTAAGGAATGTTTTCTAGAAAGGCAATTTCTGCAGAGGACAGCTGATTAGGGTTGGGAAAGGAAAAACACAAGCTCGTTTTTTCCAGAAAAGCCCGACAGCCTGAAAAAATAAGTAAAAATTTTTTTTTTTTTCATTTTTCAATTAAGTTTGAATTTACATGTTTAACTATCAGGGTCATAAATTCTGGAAGTAAATATGCTCTAATTGGACATTTTTGGTTCTAATTTCCCCTGCTATGGAGTCCCAGCTTCTGTGTTCAAAATTCTCAAGTGGGTTTTCCATATTTTGTATTTTATATTGTGAATTTTGATTATTCTGCAATATTTTGTTTGTGGCTTCATTTATGTTTTCTTTTCAGCTTTCAGTAGCATTTTTATCATAATTATTTAATCAGAATTTAGAAATGTCACATGCGTGTCACTGTACTTTTTAAGGAAATAAAAGGCCACTGTGTGCTGGGCCCTTGCATGAAATAGGTAATCCCTTGTTAGGAAGGTAAAAAACTAGTACTTTATTGTCATAATCTAGAATCCAGGTACTTGAAAATTTGTCAACTGAGTATGATTATGCTAAGGCAGCTGCTTAGCATCCTTTACTGCTCCTGCTCCTTCACCACTGTCATTCTCACACGATACTCCATCGTACGACTGAGATATCAGACTTATCAGTCATAACAAAATTAAATGTGGATCACGCTTACGTGCCACGTGATAATGAGCTTGACAGTAGTCACAGCACAGTAGTCAGTACTTAGTAGTGACTGGGGTCTGGGGAGTGGGGACTAGTGATTAGTGAATTAAAAGTTGATATTCCAAAGCCAAATATTTAATTTAGTCATTTACTCATCCTCCTTCATTTACAATCTTAGTATAATTTTAATTTCAATATTTTTATTATTTCATTTGCATCCCTTAAGTCACTTTTGAGTTTTGTCATTCAGACTCATTCTATATAGCTAAATATAATATACATTAACAGGGTTCACACTAAAATTTTGAATTTGATTTCCCTGACTTTTCCTCAATTTTCCCTGAATCAAATTCGTAAATTTTCTCCCTGACCAGCGTGTTCGTTATTTTTGGTGTATAAAATATCTATTAATTATTATTGCAGCCTATTTACTCAGTTCATACATTAAATTATTGAAAACTTACTTTAGAAATTGTTCATCATCATGGATGAATTTAAAAAAATATTTTTTTTTTTAGTAATAAGCCTATACCTTACCCATAGCCGTCCAAAGCACTTCTTTTTTTTATTTTTTCAAAAGAAAACAGTTTTATTTATACAAAAGAAAATAAATTAAAAGCTTTACATTAATAGCCTAGGTGAATAGCGTCCACTGTAATCACAAAAAGTTCTAAATGGGGAGATTTAGATTAACTTTTCCTTCAAGCATTTGGAATTTTTGATTTTATAGTGCCTCTCTCTGCTAAAGCCTCCGTTTTAACATCTTTCTGTTTCCTTCAAGTTTATTGATCTGTATGGATAATATTCTTTCAACCCTTTTTTTTTATTCTCTTTTTCTTTCTGTTTTGACCCTTTTTTTTTTGAGATGCCTTTCTCATATTCCCATGTAAGTGCCTCTTTACATTTGTCACCATTTTTGAGTGATAGGAACTTTATGAATACTTTTCATGAGATCTTATAGAATTGTGCACTGTGGTCTTTGAGAAATCAGACTATGTTCTTTCAGATTCTCCACTAAAATTGCTTAATTTATAGAAAACCCTCCTTCCACTGTCGCATTTCCATGCGAAAATATCAGTCCTAATTTAATAATTTGCCACAATTCCGCATAACATTGATTCTCAGGTGCTATAGAAGAAAAAAAACTCAAGTCTCTTAGAAGGACAATCACCATTCAAAAATATTTTGAATTTTAATTCAAGGGTAGAATGAGCTTCACTGCAAAGTGGAGTGTGCTTTTTCTTTTTCAGCAACAGAAATCACTGTGACGTTATTGTGTACAATGCCTCAGCCAATGTAACTCAAAACTTCTGCCTTGTTCTGGCTGATGAAAATCAAGTGCTAGGATCCAAATTGATATATTTCAGCTGGACAGCTTGTACTCCAGAGGATATCTTCTAATATCTTTTTCTGTCATTTTGATTTGCACAGTCTGCATTCAAGTTTGTCATAAAATCTAAATGCAAAAGCTTAGTCGTTGGCCAGCAGGCATTTTACTGACTGCTGAAATCTTCCATAATATTGGGTACGAGATACAAATCTGTGAACAGAAATGAATCCAAGGTTCAGTTTGACGTCCAACCACTGGTCGTTAAAGTTAAGTTTTTTTTGCTTAAAATAATTTTATAAAATAAATATTAAATACCTCAACTGCACAAAAATCAAAAACCCCCCTTCGTCAAACCTCAAAAAAAAAAAAAAAACACCTCAAAAAAGTATAAATTCCCTCAAAAGAAAAAGATATAAACATATTAAGTCATAAGTCATACAGTCTAAAAACACATCCATATACCAATCCTTCAATCGGAAGGATGAACTTAGAACAACCCCTACGAACAGAATAGGAAGAATGGTAATAGTGAACCAAAAATAGAAAGAAACAGGATAGAAGTGATTTTTATTGAATGTCATTCCTCGCCCATCCTTTCATTTACTTATCAAATACATCTCTCATTCCTACAATTATACAGTAAGGAAAAAAATATATCAACAAAAATATGTAACATGGTCCATGGATCATCTTCATATGTTTGAAATTTTAAAATTTCCGACTTTTCATGACTTGAATTTCCTGACTTTCAGCATATTTTAAAACGTGCTTCCTCTACTCCCTCCCCTACCTCCTGGGCCTTTTCCCTGACTTTCCTGACTCTTCCAGAAAGTGAACCCTGATTACTATTTAGTAAATTATAAATATGATTATATGATACAAATATAAAACATAGTTAAGTTAGTAAGTAGAAGCCTACAAAACAGTAGTCTGCAGGCTACAACCTACTGTAAATTGTAACGAAACAATTGATAAAATATAAGAGAAAGGTAGTTCTGCTATTTTATAAGTCATAATGGAATATTTGTTTAATTTCAAGTATCCTTATATTTGAAAAATGAAAATACTCAAGTAAAATATCATATTAGCCTCTTTATATTTTTAAAAATATATATGAGAAAATGAAAAATGAAAAAAAAAAAACAAAATGAACATGTTTTTTCTTAGAAAAACACAATTAAAAAATATTTTTTCCCAAAAAAATATACAAGTCTACAAAATATTACATCTATTGATAATACAGATATCAATAAATTCTTCTATAGTAGAGGATGGATGGGAGACCAGGGGGCACAATAAAGAAAATTAAGAATAAAGCATGCCATCTTGATATAGCTAAGAAAGCATTCATTCAGCAATAGGGTTGTTTAATTTTGAATGGTTTGCCAAAGTGGAGGTTGAGTGACTCAATTGTGTACCATTTTAAGAAAGAATTTTGGATAGGTATATGGATGGTTTGGGTATCTGGTATAGTATATTTTTACCTCAAGCCATTTTGGCATGTGGGGTTTTAGTTACAATGTTACATATTGCACATGTTATTACTGTAAAGTTATTAAAGCTTGTAGTGTGGTTAGCATGTACTTTAGATAGTTTTCATTTTATCTTTACCAGACTTTGTGCACACTATGCTATTGACAAGCTCTAGAGTGTTTTTGTGGACTTTGTGTATACCTAGTATAGTAAGTTATTGACAAGACCTAGGTGCTATGAGGATTTGCACAACATGTTACTTGGTGATTGATTACTCCTGTTGGTTTGGACTGGGACAGTCTCGATAGGCCAATGTGGCTTCTAATGCTCCTTTATTTTGATGCTCCTTGTTTTTAATTTGTTAACAGGCAAAATTTTCTAAAATAATGACAATTGACTTTTTCAGATTTTCTACAAATCTTTTTAATTTCAAAACTCGGAAGGGCAAGTACATGCAAAAACTTGTCCCACCCTAAATTTAGTAATGGTGCTTACAAAATCATTAGCAATGAAAATATATAAGAGAGTGCCACAGCTTCTCATCCCATGCTGTAATTTCCAAAAAATTTCCGAAAGCTGAATAAAAAAAATAGATAATATAATTTTGAATTATAAAGTTTGCCTCTTTATAATAATAAAAATAATTTAGTATTTCATGGCAAAATAAAATTTGAAGGGAAATGCCTAATATTTTTTGCTACTGTGCTTCTCACTAAGGGGAATTTTGCAGCGAAAAGTTCACCCTGCCCCACAATGCACAAACATACACACAAATGGTCCTTAAAATTATAGCACTGGATTGCATTTCATAATTCCTTTAATTATATTTTTATACAATGAAATGGTTCCATTCCCTTCAAGTTTTACCCCACAACTTTGAATCACTATTGTTCGATTTTTTTGCAAAGAAAAAGAGGCAGCTTATGAAGAGCTTCTTGAATTTGTGTGTAAATGGCTCCAATAACTCAAAAAATACAACTCACTCCTAGTCCCAGCTTTAGGGTTCTAGCAATCTTAAAATAGGGCTCAGTCTATGACAATGAAACAGCAACACTAAATGGCTGCTGTTTATTTGTTTTTGCATTTGTACTTACAAAACGTAAGAAATGCTCGAGTTTTATGTCTTCGTTTTGTCAAATTTTAGCACAAATTAGGGAAAATGTGTTCAACAAACGTAAGTAAATTCCCTAAATTCTGTAAGGTTGCTATTGACTTCCCGTGCTTGCCGAATTTTTATGCTGTTATCGTTTTTGGTCATTTGTGCCTACACCGATAGGAAATACTAAATTTAAGCTTTAGCTCCTCGAATTTCTGTACATAAACGAACGTTTATTTTACAAATATTTTGAATCATCTTTTTGTTGTAATGGTTTTGGAATGAACAGAAATAAAAAAAATAACAAATGGTCTATATTACAAAATAATTGATCAACTATTGTGATGGAGTTTATCGATCGAAAGAAATTAGATTTAAAGCTAATTTTATGAAATTTGAAACATTCATCAAATTAAACGGACCTACTACGCCGCCATCTTGTTTGTTTACAATTTTTCATAAGCACGGGAAATAGCAACCTTTACAGAATTTTCAGAAATTCTTCCGTGTTTGCGAGTATTTCTTCCTAAATTTGTGCTAAATTTGGCAAACGGAACGCAAACTTTAAGCCGTTATCGTTTAGTCATTTCTGCGATAAAATACTGCTAATCCAGCTTTTAGCGGTCGTTTCTGTACGTGAAACGAAACGTTTTCGTGATACATATATTTTTGATCAGCGTTGTGATGGAGCACGTGGTTTTGGAATAAACAAATAAAAATTAAGCAATGGTTGCATATTGCAAAAAAATGATCAAACATTGTGATGGAGTTTATCGATTTAAAAGAAATTCGATTTAAAGTTAATTTTATGAATGAAACATTCATCAAACGAAACGGACCTCTACGCAGCCATCTTGTTTGTTTACATTTTTCATAAGCATTTTACTAAATTCGGCAAGCACGGGATATAGCAACCTTACAGAATCTCTAGTGGATAAGCATTTTCCTAAATTTGTGCTAAATTTGGCAAAACAGAAACAAATTTTAGCATTTCTAAGTTTCGTAAGCAGAAATTTAACAAACGGCTTTTAGTTATTTCATGTGTCGTACAAATGCAAAAACGAAAATGGCTTTAGGGTGCTATATAAAAAATGTAGGCATTTACAACATAAAGGCCAAAAATTAAGCTTTGTAAGATTTTGGTAAAAATTGAAATGCATTTTTTATGATCTTAAATTTATGAAACGTAAAGACACAAACTTTCTTTGAATGGTGAATTTTCATATATAATTTAATAACATAATTAAAAAAGTAAAAGAAATTTATATATATTTGACTTCACACTTAAGCTTTCATAAAATGAGTAAGCTTAGACAATTTTTTTCAGGTTTCAAATCTCTATGTATCTCGTAAAAGTTTGTAGGAAAGCAATTGATGCCATGACGTTGTTTTTTTTTTTTTTTTTTTTTTAAATTATCGTGGAATATCATAGGGTGAGATACACTTAAGTTCCTTAAGCTATGCGCAGACCGTATTGGCTCTTCTCAAAACCGGTGCCTAAAATTAAATTAATTTTCTTTTTCAGGCACACAGAAAGGTAAATTTATCGTAGGTAAATAACCCCAAGATAAGCATTACCAACCATTCTGGATACTAATTTTATTATTCCCCCGGTTTAATAAAAGACCAAAATGTAAAACAAACAAGATGGCGTAGTAGGTTCGTTTGGATTTGATGAATGTTTCATTCATAAATTAGCTTTAAATCTAATTTCTTCCAACTCTCAGTAAACTCCATCACAATAGTTGATCAATTATTTCCATTTATTTGCAATATGTCGAATACATTTATTTCTGTTTATTCCAAACCACGTGCTCCATCAGAAGTTCGTTTATGTACAAAATTTGTGCTAAAAAAGCTTGTAAATCTTAGTTTGTTTAACATGATTCAAGGTGTTGGGAGCCCCTTTTTCATTGACTATTTTCTCCTGGGCAGGCCAGTAAAAGGCGTTTTCTGCTTTTTGTATTTGTGCTAACGTTCGATAAGAAATGCTAATCCAGTTTTAGCACGAAATTTGTGCATAAATCGAACGTTTGTTTACAAATTTTTTGATCAGCTGTTCTAATGGAGTACGTGTGGTTTTTGAATAAACAAAAATAAAAATAATAAATTGTTACAAATAAAATAATTGATCAACTATTGTGATGGAGTTTATCGATTTGAAGAAATTAGATTAATTTTACTGAATGAAACATTCATCAAATCAACGAACTATTATGCCGCAATCTTATTTGTTTACATTTTCGTTAAAGCATTTTCCTAAAATTCCTGGTAAGCACCGAAAGAGTAATCATTTCAGAATTTAGAAACAATAACGTTTCGTTAGCATTTTACTAAATTTCCAGTTAAATTACAAATTGCCTTACTTTATACCCAGCCCAGCAAAACAAGTTTTTCACATGTTTAGTTACAAATTAAATCATTAATGTCAAATCATTTGTTCACATGATAACACAAAGTAGCAATAAAGAATCCAGTAAGCTCAAGATAGATTTTGTTCTCCCATGGGCCTTTCCTAGATATGCTCAGAAATTGAAATGGCCTAAATATTCTGATGAGAGGGCGGAGCCAAAATGAATATGCTTCACGCCTTAACATGCTCATAAACATGATATGATTTGTCAGTTTAAGGAAAGAGAGTAAATCAAAAATAATATATATATATATATATATATATATATATATATATATATATATATATAAATATATATATATATAGAAAAAAGAGAGAGAGAGAGAGAGAGAGAGAGAGAGAGAGAGAGAGAGAGGAGAGAGAGAGAGAGAGAGAGAGAGAGAGAGAGAGAGAGAGAGAGAGAGAGAGAGAGAGAGAGAGAGAGAGAGAGAGAGAGAGGAGAATTAAATTTTATGTATTTTGAGAGTTGATTGTGGGGCATTATGTGGAGTTTGTGGCTCCCTTTGCCAAACACTCCTGTAAAGGTGGGGCCATTTACTATTATATGGTTTGCCAAATGCACAAATCTTTTCCATCGCTTGTGGAAAAGATTTGTGTATTTGGCAAACCAAGCAAATGAGCAAAGCTTGTCAAAATGACCCATACACATATTGGATGTTTGGCAAACGGTTCGACAAACTCCGCATGTGTGGAACCGCCTTTAGAGTGAGTATGTAGTCAGAGAGGTGTGCAAAATGAAACAGACTGTCTCTTATCATCCAACATATATCCCAAATATTTAAATTCAGAATACCTTATTCCAGTTGCTCTCACCATTTAATAAAACTTCACACCGAGTGACCGTCTTCACTCACAACCATAAACTTATTCTTATCTCCCTTTATCACCCCCTGCCAAATCTTTCTACCAACTCTTCTCAAACTCTCTTCATATTCGCCACACAAACAAAATCATCCGAATATAATAGATAGGGGCACCCTCCATTTTCTTCCATTCTCCGTCATTCTAGAAACCATCCCTTGCCACCCCTACCTCTAATTTTTTCAAACCCCATTCATATACAAATTGGATAACCAAGGAGATAACACATCCCTCCCTCATTCCGCTATTAATATTAAACCACTCATTTCAACTCCAAATATTCTTACACACGTTTCACTCTCGTCATCCATACTTTTGATTCAATTCAGAAGCCTACAACCAACACCTCATATATTACTAACACCTGGCATGATTGAGCTTCCCTATTAATCCTATCAAACGCCTGTTGTGAATCCAAAACCTAAATACAATTTATCTTTTTCTCCTCCCTCATTTTCTCAACTGTTTCAATATAAACATTCGATCCACACATCCTCTACCAATTTCTTAAACTCACCTTGTTCTTCCCACCAATCTCTTCAGTCAATGACGTACTCTTCAACCAAAAATGTACCAGCATATATCTTCCTTACAACACTAATGTAAACTATCCCCCTATAATTTTCAACATAGTTACCTTTATATAAAGATAATATTTGCAATGTTTCCCCTCCAAACCCTGAACTATACCTCCATAAACGCTTTTCTTTGTTACACAACTTCCAAATTCAAACAATCACCATCTCGCCTCCGTTCTGCTCCTTGGTCATTTCACCTCAGTAATTTCATTCATACCTGCAGATTTTTGTACTTATATTCTTCAACTTTCTCACTCTACTCATTACCTCTCCTTACTAATGACCTCGTCCCAAAATATCTATTCTTCTTACACCATCAAACCTCACACATCTTCATGACTGTCAATAGTATGCAGATTTTCGAAGTGTTCACTCCAAACTCCATTTCATCAGTTACGAAAGCACCATCCCTATTCATTATTCTAAGCAGATTCCCCTTATTCTCATTCTTTTATTTATATATATATATATATATATATATATATATATATATATATATATATATATATATATATATATATATATATACATAAAAAGGGTATATATATATATATTTATATATATATATATATATATATATATATATCTTCAGATTTGAATAAAGCCTCTCCTCCTTAACTGCTAAGAGGCTCTGACACTGAATTTTATTGCAACAGGTGACAGTTTCAGAGCCTTTATCAAATTATTTAAGATGTCACCTCAACTTACTTTACACATTTATTGTATGCTTTCACTGTATTCTATTACTTCTTAAAAGTAGACATAACTTAGTAATATTTTTGTCCTTTCCAGATGACAAGTACTTTGCAGGCTTTGAAAAGCATGTCATAATTATTGGTTTAACTATTATTCCACTTGATTTACTTTGCATTATTTTTCATTTCCGATGTAAATTTGAGTTCAAAACTTAAGTGATTGCTATATATTAAAATATCTGTCGAGAATCATATAGTCTTAGATCTATGGAATACAAAAGAAAGTGATGTTTTCATATAATTAACAGAAACATTATGACTGCACGAAATAAGTTTATCTTTGTTTTACTTAATATCAAGGTGGAAATTTCTGTATGAAATTAAGTACTGTATCTTCTATCAAGAAAAGAATCAAGGAATCAGAAACATTATTTTATATTACATTGTGAAAGCTTAGTTTTCCCTTTTTCAATAATTTTATAGTTAACTAAGATAAAAATTAACTACATTAAAAATAAATAAAAAATTACAAGGCAATTCAAACAGTTTCCTAATTTTACACAATTTATTTTGTGAAAATAGAGAATATAATATAAAATATGTGATCGTACAAAATTACCAACAAATAATCTTAATATGAATTCAAGAAATAAAGTAGTAACTATAAATGAAAAAAATATGCCATAGTAACAAATCTGAATTTCAATACTCAATAAATGTTTCACATTATATATATATATATATATATATATATATATATATATATATATATAAGCTTTGTACAAAACATATACAAATATATGTTATATATATATATACAATATATATATATATTATATATATATATATATATATATATATATTATATATATATATATATATATATATATATATATATGTTATATATATATATATTATATATATATATATATATATATATATATATATATATATATATCACCCACTTTTCTCCAAGACTGGGGGTAAGGTGGTGGTAACATGCACCGGAAACAGAAAAATAGAAGAAGAATATGACGCAAGTCGAAAAGAAAGCCCAGCCTTACCACCCCTTTATACCTTTAGTGAGAACCTGTCGGCTGTCGTAGAAAATCACCCTTTACTTCACGGACTGCGACGTACCTTCAATTATAAGTGTCTATCTTCGTCATTAGTGGGGTTCATCCTATGTGTTGTGGCCACAACCATGCTCCTCACAAAACCCCGATTCACCCTATTATGCACCTTTTCTCTTGCCTCTCTGCCAAATTCAAATTTCTCTCCTCCACCCCTCCATCACATTCACCCCACCATGATACTCACCCCACCAGCACACTCACCTCACCATCACACAACCCCACCGTCCAAATCTTGACTATCATCCATCTTTTTCCACATGACCAAACGTTATTTAGGTCCTCATTAAAAACTTTCATTTATTCCCTCATTTATTCCTTTCTTCACACTCACGCAACTCTCTAACGTTCTCTCCCAATTAAGTTGATTAGTTTAACTTTGACGTAACATACCCCTAAGAAAGTCCATCTGAACATATTGTACTTTGGAATCTAACATCTTATTCCATACCATAGTCTCACTACTATACACGTAAACACAGGTAACAACATACCCCTCATGCAAGATCCTAGCGCACTTAAGACTTAGTCTCTTTACATACACCAACACTTAAATGCACCAGCCACCTTCCTGCCATATTAAAAACTTTCCTACTACACTCTGTATCATCCGTTCCTTTATCATCCAACATATATCCTAAATATTTAAATTGTGACACTTGTTCCAGCTGCTCACCATCTTTACAACTCTCACACCGAGGGCTTCTTCACTCACAACCGGCGGGGCCTTAGTATCTACGTTTACATTCAAACCCTATCCTTTAACAAACTCCCAAGCAATCTCTCTACCAATCCTTCAACTCTAAAGATTGGCCACACAAAAACCAAATCATCCGTCTATGCTATTCCCCATATTATCATTCTTACCTTTCTCGCACTTCATGCCCGAGGAGTTTCCTGTATTGCCTTTGTAAGACCCTTGTCTCCATCCTCCTTCCAAACTGTTCATTTCTTACCATTTTGTTCCTACGTATGCACATTTAGTATTTCTTTTCTCCTCCTCATATAATTCCCAAACATCTTTCTTTGAAACCTCATCATTGACTTTTAGTACACTCAACCCCACTTCTTTTTTACTTCCCTTTTAAGCTCTTGCATCACCTCTTCAGACACACTTGTTCCAGCTGCTCACCATCTAACATAACCCCACACCGAGGATGTCCTTACTCACAACCATAACCTTACTCTTATTTTTTACCTTTACTTTCAAACCCCCTCCTCTTTTTGCACCCTCTGCCACCTCTACCAATCATCTCTTCAAACTCTCTTCAGATTCACCACACAAACCAAATCATCCGTCTAAGCAGATTCCTCTTATTCTCACTTTACCTTTCGCGCTTCATTCCAGAAGAGCTTCCTATCCCTTGTAAGTAGCCATTCATCTTCCTTCCAAAACTGTTCATTTACCTCTTTTTCCTCCTACATATGCATCTTTAGTATTCCTCTTTTCTCCTTCCATAATTCCAAACATCTTTCTCTTAAAACCTCATTATTGGCATTGGCTTTTAGTACATTTATCCACGCTTTTTTATTACTTTTACCCGCCTGCATCACCTCTTCATTCCACCACTCACTGTTCTACGACATGCAGGACATACGATGTGGGCAATTCTTTCTCCCCTACATATAGGGATATAAAGGATATGGATGTCTAAGATGTTGTCTAGAAGAGGGGTGTGGATATAAGTAAGTGTACATGATATGTGGATAAAGGTTGTCTGTAAGATGTTGTCTGGAAGGTGAGTGTGTATATGAAGCGGAAAAGAGAAAGTCGAATCATTAGGCATTGGAATACATACCATATGAAAAATGGGAGGTATTTCCATCGCAGTGAGTATATATATATATAGTATAGCAGCAGCAGCAAGAGCAGCATATATATATATATATAAAGTGAGATATGAGGTATATAGAGGTTATAAGGTTAAGTTAATATGCAGTATAAATATATATATATATATATATATATATAAGAGCAGTAGCATGTAGAACGCCTCTTGTGGCGTGGAGGTGTTGACGCCATTCTCAAGCTTGAGAGGACACTGGTCTGGGAATCTTTCTGCGTAGCCGGCTTTTTATCTTCCGGGGCAAGAATTAAAACTCGACTGTGGAACACGTTGGTGGCGCTGGTTTGGGAATGCCGGCCTTAAAGTTCGTATCGCGTAGTCCAGCCGCTACCTCTGGAAAAGGGAGATAGAGTTAATGTTAAAGGGAAGCTTATATATATATATGAGCAGATACAGAGCATAGCAAGGCAAAGATATGATATATATATATATATATATAAAGATGTTTATATATATATATATATATATATATATATATATATATATATATATATATATAAAATACTTTTCGGGGCGTATTATGTTTGAGAAGAAATGATAAAATGAGAAATGAACACATTAGTGAGTTGTGTGGTGTGAAGAAAGGCATAAATGAGAGAATAAACGAGAATACTTTAAGATTGTTTGGTCATATGGAAGGCATTGGAAGGGACGGATGAGGGTTGGTTCGTTAAGCAGATATATAGTGGTAACTTGGTAAGTATACTGGAAATTGACCGGCTGGGAGACTTTAGAAAAAGTGGATTGAGTCAGTAAAGGAATGTCTGAAGAATGAGAGAAGAAAGGTGCATAATAAGAGTGAATGGCGGGGTTTTGTGAGGGGTCTAGTTGTGGGCCGCCTGGTGTCCAAGGGAAGAACCATACGTAGAGATACCAAAGTGAGAGTCTGTTGCAGTCTCGTGAAGCCCTAGAGAGAATTTTTTTTCTGATTGCGACGAGTTCTCACTTAAGGGTATGGAGTTGACGGTACGAGTGGGCTTTCTTTTCAACTCACGTCATGTTCTTCTACCACTTTTCTGTCTCCAGTGTAAGATGCAAACCACACCAGCAAATCTGGGGAAAGGAGGTAGATAACTGAGAACAAGTCACAATCAGAAAAAAAATTAACTCAAAGGCTTCACGAAATTGCAATGGACCCTAACTGTTATCTAGCCAATGTGGGGTTAATCCCTTTCACCATGCGGCCAACAACCATATCCCTTCACAAAACTTCGCCATTCACTACTATTATGCAATTTCTTCTCGCTACCGCTAAACTCGCATTCCTTTACTGACTCAATCCACTTTTTCTTTGGTCTCCCAACCTTTCAATTTCCAGTATATTCACCACTATACATCTGCTTAACCAACCAACTCTCATCCATCCTTTCCATATGACCAAACCATCTCAATGCACTCTTTAATTCTCTCATTTAAGATGTTCTTCACACCAGACAACTCCCAAAAGCATTCATTCCTTATTTTATCACTCTACAATATCTAACACCCATTCAAGATGACTCCCACCCGTGACCTCCTACTTTAACACACCCTGCCAAATCACTCTACCAATCATCTCAAATTTTTTCAGATTCGCCACGCAAAACAAACCATCCAGATACAAAAAGCAGGGCACGCTCCACTGTGAGTCCACTCTTGACACAACACATTCCTGCCTCACCCTCACGTTTATTAATATTAAACCAATCATTTTCGACTCATTTATTATTATACACGCTTCACTATCAACAATCGTCATACTTTCTTTTGATTCCATTCAGAAAACCTACCAACAACACCATATATCACTAACACC
>JABUQX010023869.1:57500-67500 GCA_015478945.1 Trachelipus rathkii | reverse complement strand
GTGGGTGTTGAACGCCTCAAAAATCCATCTAACGCAAATTACGCAGATGAGCACAGACGCAGGCTTTAAAGTGAGGGAAATTAAATTGAGTAGGAAACACAGATGATGGAAGAGAATTCCACAGAACAGAGGTGGCAGGAAAGAAAGAAGCACCGCAGCGAACCAGTCTGGAGTTACTAACATCAACACAAAACTCATGTGCCGACACAGCACCCCTTGTGCTACGAGGGCGTCGTAAAGGTGGTGGTACGCGAGTGGATAGTTCCCTCGAGCACTTGCCTCTACAGTACCTATAGAAAAGGGATAAAGCACCAACATCGCGCCGCAAATATAAAGGGTCAAGTGAACTAGAAAGTACAGGACAGTTTATAAGTCCTTTGGCCTCTGACTCGACCCTATCCAAAAGCCGGATGAAACCAGAGTCCCCGCCCCCACAGATATGAGAGCAGTACTCCATACAAGGGCGGATGAGACCCTTGTATAGGTGAAGTAACTGAGAAGAGGAAAAAAAGTCTCGTTTTCAAAACATTTTTTTGTTTATGTTAAGGCCAAGGATGTTTATATTGTCAACAGGAGAGACGAGAGAACAGTCGAAAGAGATAAAAAAGTTAAGTGTCTTAGAGAGAGAGATTTGTAGAAGTTGGGTTTTTAAAGAATTAAATTTCACAAGCTTGAGACGACCCAACCCTGAAATTCTATCCAGATCAGCGAGAATAGAATCGGAAAGATTAAGACGAGAGGCAATTCTAGAAGTAAAAGAGGGAGCAGAATTGATATGAGTTGAAGAATGAAGGGTCAAGTCATCGACATATGAGTGGATAGAGTTAGATGTGCAGGTGAGAAGATCATTGATGAAAAGCAGGAATAAAGTAGGAGATAAAACAGAACCCTGAGGAACACCACTATTGACAGAAAAAGAAGAAGTTGCCCCATCAACAACAGCCAACATTGAACGATTTGAAAGAAAGCTAGACATAAGTAAGCAAAGAGAAGAAGGAAACATAAAGGAGGGGAGCTTGGAGAGCAGTGACGCGTGCCATACCCGGTCAAATGCTTTGGATTTGTCAAGCGAAACCACACAAGTCTTCCGTAGTTCCTAAGGGCGGAAAACCATAAATCTGTTAAATAGGAAAGTATATCGCCAGTAGATCTCGAGCACCGAAAGCCGTACTGGTAATCAGAAAGAAGGGAAAGAGATTCCAGATGATCTAAGAAGTGAGAGTTGAGAAGGGTTTCAAAGATTTTAGAAAGAATACAAGTGAGAGCTATAGGGCGATAGTTAGAAGGATCAGAGCAGCATCATTTTTTCGGAATAGGTTGGACATATGCGCGCTTCCAACACTGAGGGAAAGTGCTAGTATTAAGGCATAGAGAATATAGTTGAACGAGGGGTGGGGTCAGCACGGAAGCACACTTCCTCAAAACTCGGAGAGGAATGCCATCCGGGCCACCCGCCTTCCTAACGTTCATAGATTTCAGGAGCTCATGCACCCGATCAAATGAAATGACAGGTAAAGGCATAGGACACCTGAGAGGAGAAGGAGGATGAAAGAGAATGAATCGTCCAAGGTTGAATTAGAGGAAAATAGGGAGGCCAAAGAGATGATTGGCCTTTTCAGTTGGAGTATTAAAAACAAAACCATCAGAGCGAATAAGAAGAGGAAAGGATGATTTACAGAAGTTGTTAAAGATGTTTTTGTCAAAGAGGCCAAAGAGATTTGTCAGTAGGAGAACCAATTAGGTTAGTGCATTTCTTAATGTAAGTCCGCTTTGCTCCTGCTGGTCGAAGAGTATCCCTGCAACTATTTCTACCAGCTGAATGAAAATTGGCAAGAGTGATAGGAGAACGAGAATTTTCCACACCCGATAGGGCATTGTCCCTAGCCTGAATGGCCAGGGAACAAGCACGATCGGACCATGGATTATGAGGAAAGATTTAGTCGAAGAAGAATTGAACCTGCTCATCCCATTAACACAATATGCCCATTTTATCGGCAGAATCTGAAGCGTTCTAAGAGTCAAAGCAGTCACTTCACTATAGTTAGCGTAGAAGCAACGCAATGCCCCAAAAATCGGCCCGATCAAAGTGCCAGAAAAACCGCATAGGGCAGGATGTAGGAGATGTTGGAGAAAGTATTAAAAATTAAGTGATATAAGGTTGTGGTCAGATTTACTGATAGGAGTGAAGGTGTATTTATAGAGAGAAGACTAGTGGTGAAACATAGGTCAAGTGTGTTCTCAAGAATCGGTTGGGACGATCCGGAATGTGTAGGTTATTTAATCCTGTTCAGATCGTTGAGAATACTGAATGATTCAGCTTCTTCCATAACTAAACTAGTACGAGGAACCCAGGTAGCTTCAGTTTTGTGTACATTGAAACCCCTAAATAGAGGACCTCAGTATTTGACTGAGAAGATATACAGTCTCGTGAGAAGTAGTAAAGTTAATCAAAGGCATGAAAATCTTGTTCTGTTAGGAGAACAGTAGCATAAGCATAAGAATATTGTAGTAGAAAGGAAGAAAGATCTTAAGCCACAGAACATCGAAGTTAGAGATTCGAGATTCTGGAGACGTGTTATAGGAATGTTTATATTTACATAGGCGCATCATACTCCAACCTTCAAACGGAAATTATAAAAATAAGTTATAGTTGGATATAAACGAGTTGAAGGATGAATTCTTAGCCATCTGTCTCAGACAAGAGCATAAATTAGGTTAGTTTAGAGTTAGAGAGGTAGTATTCCATAGATGCAGTTAGAGTGCAAGCCATTGATGTTGGTAAAGTCAAAAGAAAGCCACTCCGCAATCTGCTATCATACACGCACACGCACACGCAATCACAAAAAAAAAAAAAAAAAAAACATAGAAACAATAGACAAAAAACAAAGGAGAAATGAGGAAAAATTTATTCGTAACGCTAAAACCTAAATTTTAAAACGATAAAAACCCTATTTTTACAGCAAATATCTAAAAATATGAATAATCCAGAAAGTTTAAAAACACTCACACACCTCAATGAAATTGCAGGCAAAATACTATTGATCAATTCAAAAGTAGATAAATCTGTGTATAAATTATAATAATGGCTGTCCAAATAGGTAAATTTTACGCTAAAGACCAATTTGGAGAAACGCTGAAAATCTAAGTTAAAAAGGAAATCGAGGAAAAAAAAAAAAACATAACTTGGTACTAGCTATCTATATCGAACTAGATTTTATTATTAATCTAAAAGTTTCTCATAATTTTTTCACACCCAAAGAAAGTTATCGGCCATTTCAACCGTGATACCGATACCATCAAAAATGGCCGATACTACCGATACCGATACTATCGGCACATCCCTAATTTTAACTTAACGTTTACAAAGATATACGGTATGAATAATCGCAAGTAAAAATGAAAAAATATAATACAGAGTTGCAAGGAAGAAAATAAATCGTTAACATTAAAAACATATGATACTAACCATTGGGAAGTATTATAGTAGATTTAATGGCTTCTTCAGTAATATTATTCGATTAAGCTGTTCCTTCTGTAGCAATCCTTCCAAGCAAACTATGCTACTATATTTGGAATATCTGTTGTTATATATAAGTTGCTAGAGTGTTATATATATATATATATATATATATATATATATATATTATGTATATATTATATTTGCAAATGTTTATATACATATATAATTATAAAAGAGTAAATAGTGAGTATTATATATATATATATATATATATATATATATATATATATATATATATTTACTTTTGTATAATTATCAAGATATAGGTATATTTGCATATATCCAATTATCAGATACTGATAGGTCATCCTTATTTCTGATAAACACTTTTAATTTATTACAACCTTATATTTGAAGAAAAATATGGAAAAGTGGAACAAAGCCAGAGCCTGAACTTACTGGCTACCAGGTGAAGAAAATCTTCATATAATTTGAATTGTCAGAAAACTTAATTTACAGACCAAAAATAATGGGAAATCTTTTATGTTAATGCAGATTTTACATACAAAAATATTAAAGTCACAAAATTTTATTACCAACCCTACACCACACTAATCTACCAAATCAAGCAACAGTTACAGAAAAGTCTAATGAACACAAAGGCCAATAGAACTTTGCAATTCATCAAAATCTTACATAACCCCTAAATGACCTCCGATCTTGAATGAAGTCCTAAATTATCACAACACACTTTAAATCCCTAAGCTCAGGGTTGGCATTAAAAAAAATAACAACCCAAAAAAGCCCACCTAACAAAAAACCAAGCTTTAAGTGATTTATTTGCTAATTTTATTTGGTAGTTTTATCAGTTATTTTCAACAATTTTAGATATTTTTTAAAAAATTTTAATATGAAATAATAGCAATTATATTATGCTTCATTAGTAGTGGGTCTAATTACATTTTATTCCATATTTGCATTAATGAGAATGAAAATAATCATTTTTAAATTTTACTACAAATGAATGTAACTACCTTTAAATGGTATTGACTAAAAGCTAATAACTACATATATTCCCCTATTAAAATTACTATATTATATAAAAAAAACTTTTCAGTTAATGAATAATGCAAGAATTCTTTCTTCCCTCTCTGGTTATAAATTTGCTACCATATATTTTAAATTTTCATTATTTTACATAGTATGCAATAAACTATAAAATTAATTTATAACATTGGATTGAAGTCAGTCAGTGATTGCATCACATTTTTCTATTTTATTTCTCATTATTAGTAACTATATGGCTGTCTTAGATATCTGTATATCCTTACAAGTTTATGAGCTTTTTCTGACCCATCTGTTTCAAACTTTTGATCAAACAACACCAAATGTAGAAAATATTTTTTCAATTGATCCAGGAATGGCTGGTAATGAATATAAGGAGGCAAAAATCAAAATCCATCTAGTAACTTTTTAATCAGAACGTTTTTTCAAATGAAGCATAATAATCAACTATCTAGGCAGAACTTTGATACTATTGGTTCTTCAAACATATTGACTGGGAATACAGTTTTATCTTTTAAAATGTAAGTAATATTAGACCACCAATGTATTCAAGATAATTTTCTGAATAAATTAATTTAGTGATTTCAGTCAATTGGTCTAAATGCTACAATTACTGATTAATTTTAAACGAAGTTTAGTTCTAGTGATTGAATGAAAATCATGTCAGTTACAGACTGTGGCTGACTGCAAGTTTTGAGTTTTAAATATTGCCACCTGTCCTAGGCTGTCAGTTCTATCACATAGTTTCAGGACTACAAAAACTATTTTTTTTTAAATTGCTCCCAGAGCATGCATGTTTTATCAGCTTGGGCAAAATTTGTAACATTGTGGTGTTTTATATAGCAGTATAGCAGCAGCAGTGCAGCAGGGAATGCGAGGCATTATATATATAAATAGATATGTAGTTATATAGTTAGTAGTGCTAGCAGCAGCAAAGAGTTATACAAAGGCATATATATAGGTATAGTATATATAATAATAATGACTAATAAGTTATATGGTAGTACACATTAAAAGTATTTTTTTTTATAGTTATGTCACCAAACCACCACTATAAAAATTATTTTAATGAAGGGTATATACCATATATATATTAAATATATGATCATTATTTGGTATCAATATATATATAAGGTTATATTATATATATATATATATTATTATATAAAGTGTTATTATATATATATATATATATATATATATATATATATATATATTATATATATATATTTATATATATATATATATATACACATATATATATAAATAGAAGAAGATATGTTACAGGTTATTGCTTATGCTATTATATTGGCTGGTTGTTGCTGCTGCTACATAAGCAAGGCTGGCTATGAGCATACATGGTATAAGATATATATATATATATATATATATATATATATATAAGATAACATAAAGTTGTTCAAGCACAAGTACTGCAGTACTGACTTAAGTATTTTTGGAGCAATTTGTACTTGTACTGCAGCTTCTAAACCAGTGTAATTTGTACTTGTACTTGAAAATTTGCAAAGTACTTGCAAGTGCTTTTGGCATTTTTAACTCTGCCAATATATTTTTTATCATATTTCTACATATTGATATTATTATTTATGTATTCTAAATAAATTATTAACGAATATAAAGTATGTCATATAGAAAGATATATGTTAGTTGTTGAGTTGTTGAAAGAGCATATATATATACATATACATATACATATGTATATATATATATGAGTAGAGAAAGTATATATATATGTATGTTGCTATATATATATATATAATGATGAGATTATAACTAATCTCCATCTTAAACATTTTTAAATTATTTATAAGCCTATCAGTTTCTAAAGTAAACCTTCTCCCATTTTCACAATATTATCAATAACAATAATAAAGTTTAAAAACAAAATAATATATATATTTAAAAGCTAAAATAATATAAAGTTGAAATAAACAAACCATATAGATAAATTAATGATTACAATAATATGTGGTTAAGAGTTCATGATTAAAACAAAACCTCACTTCAGTATAAAGACTGTTAAAACTTCTCAGATTTTCATTTAAGGGTCGTTTGAGATGCCAAATATACAAGGATTCTAACAACTAAAGATTGGGTTCCTCAGTTAGGGACATTATTCCAAAATTCGTATCCTGTATATCGTTGTTTTCCTGAAGAGAATGAGCATTTATAGCTGAATAGGGGGGATGATGTAAATGGTCTAGAGTTCTAAATGAAATACCTTTATGCTCAGCAATACGTATGGAAAGGCTTCGTATTGTCTTTCCTATGTAGGTGGCATCGCAGTCACCAGGGTTGTGGAGTCGGTTCAAAAATTTTCCGACTCCGACTCCACCCTCTTCAAAATTACCGACTCCAACTCCGACTCCGACCTCTTGAAAATTACCGACTCCGACTCCACTCTTTTGAAAATTACCGACTCCGACTCCACCCTATTGAAAATTACCGACTTTGACTCCGACTCCACCCTCTTCAAAATTACTGACTCCGACTCCACCCTTTTCAAAATTGCCGACTCCGACTCCACTCTCTTCAAAACTACCGACTCCCCGACTCCGACTCCAACTCCACAACCCTGGCAGTCACCGCACTTGTAATGATATATTACTGATGAGCATAAAGGTAAAGGAAGTTTATCTTTAAATTTAAAATATTTCCCAATTTTGTTTCCACTCGAAAATATAAATCTAAATTTTATCTGTGTAAAGTTTGATTTTTAAACCACATCAATTTTACGTCGAATTTTGTAACTGATTTTCCCCAGAAAGGCAACCTCATATACAAAATATCCTTAGGAGCTGTTTAATTTAGCCTGAGATTTGTCTTTAAATTTTGCTGAAAGTAATTTTCGAAAAGTTGAGTCAATTATAAATTCTGGGAACCCATTCTTCAGAAATAATGTTTTCAGAAAATCAAGTTCTTTTGTAAAATTAACATAAGATGACGAAATTTTGTATCCCCTGTCAAAAAGAGTTTTAAATAAGTTGATTTTAAAATTATGAGGAATAAAAGAATAAAGTTTTGTCGTCAATCCAGTAAAAGTATATAGGCGAGATGGTGATTGATTGGATTTGGAAGTTGTGTATCAAAGCGTTTATGGAGGGTATAGTTCCGAGTGATTGGAGGAGAGCAATAATAGTATGATAGGGATAAGGTAACTGTAGGTATTATAGGATAATTAGTTTATTACGTGTTGTAGGGAAGATATATGCTAATATTTTGGTCGAAAGAGTGCGTTGAGTGACTGAAGGACTGATTGGTGAAGAACAAGGTGCGTTTAGTAATGGTAGAGGATGTGTGGATCCAATCTTTACATTTACCTGACCTGACCTATATGCAATTTTAATTAAACTAATTTTTCGTATTTTTTAATTTTTGCCATTTAGTTTCCCCAAAGCATGAAGATATAAAGAAAACGTTATTTTTTATGTATCATCATGTTTATATTAAGTTTGGAAACGTACGATTATAAATATTTGAGTTACTATTGTAAAAATTAATAATTACTAAATTTCTTTTGCCTTTAGTATTTATAATCGTAATGCTGAATTTAAAATGGTGGTCTAGTTTTATGTAGATATAAAGTGTTTTTTTAGATGCCAGGGGACACCTAATCTGAGATCAATATATATATATATATATATATAGGTATAGAAAGAGAGAAAGATATATATATATATATATATATAGAGTAAGTATATATATATATATATATATATATATATATATATATATAATCCCAGTATAGGCGGGGTGACGTGGGCTACTTTAGGTATAACTTCGTCTCCCCACTTTTCCCTAATACACTTTTTGGAATTTTTTTTTCTTCTGAAAATCAAGGCCCTATAGTAGATCATAAGCACACAAAAAAATAATAATGTAATTCTAATAATCATAGTTTTATTAACGTTCAAATAAAGCTCATTTTGACTCACCTTGAAGGGGTAAATCGGACCACCATTGTGGGGTGAATTGGGCCATCTTTTTAAATTCCTCTTTTATGTATAAATTCAATTTTATATTTTAATTTTTACTTAATATAGTAATTGTTTATTATATTAAAATTAGTAATAAGTAATTAAAATTTCAATAATGATAAATAAAATAAGAATAAAAATGTGGTGGCCCAATTCACCCCATTCGTGGGACAAATTTTGACACTTTTGAATTCATATTTTCCATATAAATTTCATTTTTTATATTAATTTTCACTTAATATAAGTAACTTTATTATATTTAAATTAGCTATGCGTAATAAAAATGTCAATAATAATAGGCTACATAAAATAAGAATAACAATGGTGGCCCAATTCACCCTATCATCAATTTTTATGGGGGGGCTCAAGTTAGGCCCAGCGATTTAACCACTATGCACTGTTTGGAACAAAAATTTACTTTGCCAGTTTAAAGCTAACATACTCAACTGTATACACTGAAAAAATATATAATTAAGGTATTGTTCTATATTTGAATCAGTTCATATTTTCTGAAAATTCTAAGTTCAGAAAAGTTAAGTTAAGTTAAGCTTCTGGCATAATTCCAGAAGCTTGCCACTAAAGAATTTTCTTAAAAAACTTAACTTAACTTTTCTGAACTTAGAAATTTTTTTGAACTTAGAATTTTTTTTTAGAAAATATGAACTGATTCAAATATAGAACTTTCCCATAATTAAAATCTGTCCATAACTTTTCATTTTATAACAAAGTTAAAAAAAACTCGCATTTTTCAAATGTGAAATTTTATTTAGGGACATTTTATACACTAATTTATTATATTTTTTAAAAATATAAAAACTCTCTAGAATTAAAGATAATCTAAATAAAACTTGTAGTACTACCGCGATGAGCAAAAAAATTTTTTTTTTATTTACAGTCACCCTGTCCGACGCTATATAACAGAGTGCCGGATATCCGGTTAACTTCCAGCCGGATATCCGGCTAATTCACTATCCGGCCCATCCCTAATATATATATATATATATATATATGCTAGCTTAAATATATGTGGCAGAATCACTATCATATATATATATATATATATATATATATATATATATATATATATCAAACCACCTAGTAAATTAATTTTTTTATGTGTAAATGTGTATATGTATAAATTATAACACATTTGGCCTTTTTTTTAAAATATCGATTGCATGCATTGGAACACATTCTCTAATTGAAAAGATATGGTAACTCTGTTAGATAGGAATATCATAAATCGATTATCTTTTCTAAAATATCAATATCTGATAGAATTACCCTAAACTTGACTATTACCATCATTTTGAAAAATATGGGAATTATTTAAAGAAAGGGCCTGTAAACAGATTTTTATAAAAATCACGACTAAAAAAATTAGTAATGAAAAATAAAATAAATAAATGATCGGTCCCTTTGGGGAAAAAAGTTGCAGCCTCTGAAAGTTTGGAATTTTCCCGTAAGGTTTACTTAT
>JABUQX010023869.1:27500-52500 GCA_015478945.1 Trachelipus rathkii | reverse complement strand
CGTTGCCTAGCTGTATCCTACTTTCATGCCTCTTGGTAGTACACCATGTCTCTCGCCGCACTATTATCAAATATTCGCTAAACAGACATAATCGGACTAAACCTACATTTTTTTTAAACCTATACCACCCTTCATCAAAGAATACACAGCCAATGCATCTATTTACATAACTTATAGTGTATTCCTATATTGATCTCTTTTCAAGTAACGACTCGCTCCGTTCCTTCCGTAATTTTAGATACTCCAGACGATGTGTTATGTTATCTTAGAGATTTTAGATATATATAGAGCTCAATTATTTATCGTGAAAATAGTATGAGTTCATAATTATATTAATAATTATTATTGAGTATAAAACCCATTCTTCTCAGAATTAAATTGTTCATTTCTCAGTAAATCTAATATCTTATTTGTTAAAAATTTAATCAAATAAATATAGATCACGAATATTTATTTGTATATCCTCACTGTTATACTCAAATATAAGAGGTTTTTTTCACTATAAATGGTGCTTAGATTAGGGAGAGCATAGGTAGAGGAGCATACAGATGTATCTTATCGATTGTGTCTATTTAGTTTGCTTCATTTCCTCTCTTCGTGAAATTACAGATAGTCTCCGAATAGTTTGACACATGATTGATTGAGGTATTTTGGAAGTTATGTGATTTAATATATATTTATTATAATATAAAATTATTATATTATAATATTATAGTATATTATATACGGTATATTATATATTATATATATATATATATATATAATATTTATGTTCCATAGTGTGTGTAGTATATAATCGACTCAATCCACGTTTTGGCTTCGAAGTGCTCACAGCGTGTACGATTCACGACTCACCACTCTTAACCCAACATTTTATAAGCATACACTACATCCTGCTATACAGAGTTCACGGACTAGTGATGCCATTACACTTTCCAACGATGACCAAAACCATCTACATACTTTCATGTTAATTCGTCTCATGTTTACCCCTTTCGTTCGAGAACCACATCATCTTCTCTCTCTCTACTCGTCTCTTCATCTGCGTCGTCATTCGTCTCTCGTCTCGGGTGCTCAGGATATATTTAGCTGGTATTTATTGGTATCGAAATAAGAGTTGGCGTATTATATAGTAATCTAAGTGAGTGATAAAAGTGATATAACTGATTTGGTGAAGACTAAGATAGTACGTTATTCTAATATAATTAGGTTATTAGTGATATAGGTATGTATGGTATTTAATCATACTTTACGTATTTGAAAATTAAATGATGGGGAAATGAATTGAGGAGAAGAATAAATTATGAATTTTTAGATTTTATGGAATTTTTCAACTAATAGCTAATATTACGTTATATACCTCTATATAATAAGTCATTATAAAGGAGCTCTATATATATTTATTGGCATATATATTTATAGTATGTCTTAATCAGTAGTATATTAGTCTCGGATAACTGGTAAGTTTCGGTGGTGTATTAAGCTTTTAACTGCAATAGTCGAGATCAATAGTCCCTACCTTCACAAAAAAAGGCTTTCTTTCTGGCTTACGTCACTATGTCATCTGCGAAACGGCTTATGTTCATCATTGGCAGAAGCGTTGTGATTGGTTAATAATGTAACCGTAAAATTTTCAAACACAAAATTTCCTTGGTTGCCCTGGTGTAAGAGTATCTTATTGTAATATACCATTTTCGTTTATTGTATTTCATGCTACATTTGGTTTAAAAAAAATTATTTTATTGCCAATTATCCTAGAAAATAAAAGAATTCTACACGATAAATACGTAAAAATGATCTAAGAATTGTTAAAAAGTAGAATTCCTTAAAAGATACAAAAGCAATTTAAATATGTTTTTATATTATTTTCTCGTGGGAAACTTTTTCCCTGTTGGGATTACATGCTAACATAAGCACACACAGCGATCAAGATAGGACACGATAGAAGTATGGGGTATTTAAACATTGGGTTTGAAAAGTACTAGTAAATTATTTCTACTATGATCTATTTAATTTTAAATATTTTAAGCTATATATATATATATATATATTATATATACTATATAATATATTATAGGTATTATATAATATATATATATATAGTATATATATAGTATATATATAGTTATATGATATATATATATATATATATATATTATATAAATAGTTAGGACTTAACCCCGTCCGAAACTATGTAAATAAACTCCATTCAACATGACCAACCAAGTGTTCGGTTTAGCTGTTGCTTTCCTCAAGCACTTAGCTGCCGTATTGTTCGTCCTTTTCGCTTTTCACATTATTAGAGGGGTATTTCTAGCGTACTTATGATCTTCGATTGAAATTCATTCTTAACATATTTAATGAGCCCTCCCATAACACCACTTTTTCCCGTGTACCTCTTAGATTTATAAGTACATTCTCGAACAATCTTTTAAACGTTAAAATGACCAAACATAAACCTGCGTCAGAGATGCCTTAAGTGGCGCCATCCAACCAAAGCCGCTCATCAATTCTTGAGCACATCATCACTTGGGAGGTAGAACGTTTGTGATTGGGGTTGGATATTAGATTGTTGCAGAAATTAATTGAAAAGATGCATTTGCCATCATCTTTTCAATTAATTTCTGCAACAATCTAATATCCATGTTGTTAAACATCACCTCTCTTCATCTACTTAATCTCTTGCTATTGATCGAAACTCAGGTGATTGAGAGCTTTGATTACAGTAAATCCTTCACTATCCGCTCTTATTGTGTTTCTGTTCAATTTTCATCCAAGGTTGGCTGTTGCGCATATGTATTCAGCGATGTTGTTTATTCTTGTATTTCGAATATGATGTGTTATATTGTTCCCTTGCCAATTTACAACTAAATTAATCTGCTCTGTCTTCATATCACCGAATCCTAACTTTCGACTATTTAAACTACAAAATGGAACATATTCTATTATCTAAGTTTTTAAATTCATTATTATTGGTGATTCACCATGACCAATGGTTTTCCCCTATACCCTATGGCTTTCTCAATATACAGGTGGTGAACTCAACTACCATTTCCTGAATTAAAATATCCTTAAAAGGATGATGCAGCACCCTACCTATATATCCTTGATCATCTAGGATATGAGCTTAACATTCTTAACCTTTTCTAACATCTAATCTTTTTCCTTATTCTAATAAAATCTTTCCACATAAGAGATCCTCCGTTCACCTTCTCATCTATGTATCCTGTTGTCTTTTAGTCTTTCGCGGGAAAGAGACTGGCCTACCGTGATGAAAAAAACGTGTTCGTCACTGCGGTGCTGCTAACTGTCGGACTAGTAGTCTCACTGCTTTGATTTTCTTTTAAATGATTTTTTCTTCGTTAGGACTGGTCTCTCGGAGAGAGATGATTTTCTTTCGCATGCTTTTTTCCTTCAACTTAATCTAACTCATCTTTAAACTGTGCCTGCACTCGTGCTTACACTCCAGAGATTCAACCGTTCTTCAAGATGTACCGTTGTCTTCAAACTAAAGGAATTCATACTATTTATATTTCATCCAGGAATTCCGATAAATTTATTTGCTAATATTTTCAGATGGCTTAACCAGCGTTTTACCTTCTGCTTAAGATAAAAAAAAGAAATTCGAAAAAACCTTTGCTCCTAATTCCACTTTTTACGGATCGGTAGCTGTTTCTCATTCTCCATCCCCTCAACTCATTTAGTGTACTTATATTTCTTCAAAAATGTTAATTCTGCTGTCTGTCTCTCTGTCTCTCTGAGATTATTACTATGAAAGAGTACAATCCTGATTATATCCCTTCTCTTGTTCTCAAGATCTGCATTACCTCGGTAAATTTTTTATTTTCTAACCATAAATTTCAACCTTTCTCTCATTTCACTCCTGCCATTTGTATTTGATCAATAAACCTGTCTTATAGAAAAGAATCTACTATCTGCTCTGTAATTATCTTCTCATCGCATTTTTCTTACTTTTCGAAAATTTCCTTAATGAAGAATTTGGAAACATCTTAAATCTTTCAATCTTACCTCAGATCACCAGTATGGATTCTGTAAGGAAGACTCTACTTGTTATCTTCTTTCCCTTCACATTAACATTTGATTATCTCCTCTTTGGCATTTCGGTTAATCTTTTACTGTGACACTAGACATATTGAATCATTCAATAGAGTGTGTAGAGAAAGCTCTGATTTCTAAATTTCCATATTTCGGTATTTATCAATCCCTTTGCAAAGTTCATTCTGATTTCCTTTCCTGTTATTTTACAGCAGTTGTTGTAGGTGGCAATCATTTTTTAAATCTATAAATAGTGGTACTCCTATGAGTTCTTTTCTATCCTATCTATCACTTCATTTCCTATCCATTCTTGTACTGACGACTCTACCTCTCATCAACCCTTACAATTATAAAGAAGATCCAATGAATAGTAAGAAGTTAATTCTTAGATACTTTCAGTGCAACAAAAGTTCAATTCCTTCATCTGAACTTCAACCTTTTCTTATCAATCTTTTTGTTCCTTTGTCTCGTGATCTCCCTTGAACTAATATTATCTCTCTCTAAACAAGCTTCTGCATTAGGGCGTTGTTCCCTCTTGCATGGAATATATATCAGATATTTGTTCTGGTTCCTCAAATACTACACTCTATGATAAGATAAAGTTTTGGGTATTTTGTCGTGTCCATTTTTCTGCTCTCTGTAGCTGTCTCTAGTTCTATCTAGCTGTCGATCTGCCGCATCACTCTCCTTAAGCTATCACTTTTATCTACTTTTATGAACTCTTTTGTACATTACCAGCTCCTTTAGGAAGAGCATATGCGAATGTCAAGTTATGCAGACTCATCCTTTTTATCTATAATTCTCAAAAAAATATCGTAAAGGGAATAAGGGGAAATTAGGAGAACTGTAGAAAATATAGGGAATAAGTTTATTGAGGTCTGTTTGTAGTAGGGAAGTATATGCATGGGGTTATTTTGGATCTTTTTTGAAGAGTTGCCCGTCGAGTGACTGAGGAACTGGTTGGGTGAAGAACAAGAGCGGTTGCGTTTAGGCACCGCCCACTGATATATATACTATATATATAATATAATATATTATATATATATATACTAACTATATATATATATTTAAGGTATATAATATATATATATATAATATATAATATAATATATAATATATATATATACCCCGAATTATAGTATATATATATATATAATAAATATATTATTGTTTAGTATATATATTATATATATAACTTATATATATAGTAGAAATTTAAAATATATTAGTGATTGTTTTAACGAAAGTCCATTTATTATATTTATACATTGAAACAAATATATATATATAAGTATACATTGTAACAGGTGGCCTTAGAATAACGTAGGGGGGAAATATATATATGAATATAGCTGATATAATATATTATATAAATAGAAGTAAAGTATATATATATATTATATAGTATAAAAGTAAATAATAATTATATAATATTATAGGTTTTAATTAGGATTTATATTACCACGATTTCGTTAGGGGTTCATGATAAGGGACTCGACTCTTAGAGTTAAGATACCGGGAAGCTCTTACTTAAATTCTAACTAGATTCCGCTTGTTCTAAATTTATAGCGACTATGGCAGGTAGTATTTGTGGCAAATCTGAGTAATTCTCTTGAGTTCAAAAAAAATTAATGTCCTAGTTTATTCAGTAAAACTTGTAGGGCAAACCTCTGGGGCAGTCAAAGAGTAACCCCAAAGCTGATTCAATGCTACCACAGTCCTTCTGTTTAAAGTTAGATTGTTGTTATAACTATTGTTTTGTGTGGTATTTTTGAAGATTATATGTAGGGCGGTTATCCCTTTGTTTTGTTAGATAAGAGCTTCTCGTAGATGACGTTGTTATTTGTCTAATTATTAGTTTTTATTGGTAATATGTGAGAAGAAAAAGGGAAAAAATATGATGCAAGAACAATTTATTTAAATAATACAAATACTATGTTGCGCTGGTCTAGATAATTATGTTAAAGCACTGATAATTCACTAGTTTTTTTTTTTTTAAGATTATTTTTAGGAATTTTCACACAATTAATAGCACTACATTATGGCACTGAACTACTTAGTACGGTATATGAATGTCTATTATTGATTTTGAACTGAGTACCCTTCCAAGATGTAGTGTGCTTACAAAGATTTAGTACATTGAGATTTGTTGATCTCTTGTGTTTACAGTATAGTCTTTAGTAACAATTTCGATGATATCCATCTCCTGAATCACTGAAATATCTTCAAATTTCTTAGTAAAGTTTGTTTTACTTTGACTGCTGGCAAAGAAAGTTACTTTATAGAGGAATTTTCTAAAGCTTCATCGACTTGTGCCAAGTATATTTTTGACCCTAAATCTTTTTTCCCATGAAACACTGGCACCTTAGCAAGGACAAGATCATGAACAACAGTCCTCGGTAACTGTTTTATATTACTCACAGGTATTGAAGTATCTATAGTCGGTTTAGACTGCTACACACTTGATTTATCACTCATTTTTTTGTTTACAGGACTCTTATGCACATAGTGCAATGTTTTAGGTACCACTGATTTTGTCATTTTAGTTTTGCTAATTGGTGAATTAGGTAAAGCAAATTCCCTTACATGTCTATCACTATCGTAGCTGTCAGTTGACTCTGCATAATCAACTTCTGCTAGCTTACGTTTTACTGGTCGTTTGACATTACTTGGACCAGGCTGATCTAAGATACTGTCTTTGTTTTGATTTTCTGGATTTTCAAAAGTAGATGTAGTGATGCATCTTCAGGGAGCAATTTTGGAACCCCGCCCTCCTCTGCCCCTCTTACCTCTGCTGCTGTCTGATCCAAATCTTGCTTTTTCAAGCCGGTTTGTAAATGCTTCAGTGATAGGTTGAGAGAGTGGCGATTCCAGTGTGGTAGAGGTAGATGCATTAGAAGAGGATGGTGTTAACTGTAAACCTTGGTCATGTTCAGTTTCTGTACCAAATCTACACTTACAGGGTTCACACTGAAATTTTGAGCGAGATTTGATTTCATCACTTGTAAGTTTCCCTGACCAGCGTTGTTGCGTTCTGTCTGTTTGTTTACTTTTTGGCATATAAAATATCTATTAATCATTATTCCAGCCTATTTACTCAGTTCATACATTAAATTATTGAAAATTTACTTTAGAAACTGTTCATCATCTTTTTTTTTTTCTAAGCTATTTGGAATTTTAAAAAATATTTATTTTTTTAGTTAATCCAACCTTTCTTGTGCTGCCCCATAGCCGACGAATCAACGCCAGCTCCCTTTTTATTGTATGTGTCCATGAAAATAAACGCAGAGTTTGATGAGGCTATTATTTACAAAAAGGAAAATTAAACTTATAAGCCTTAACATTAATGGCATAGGTTGGAATTAAGCCACTTGAGTCACAAAAGTTCGTAAATGGGAGATTTAGGGTATTGAAACTTTTGTACTTGACTCTTGGAGTACGTCATCTGAAATTGTCTTATTAGTGGTATGTTAAAAGGATATAGCGATTTCTTCTGGCGTGTTTCGAAATTTTAACATCTATGTGTCATACACATCGCTCTTCAATTTATAGTTAATCTGTATGTGATAAATTTTCTTTTTTATTCATACACGTGTTCTTATAACTGTCTTTACTTCTTGGAATTTCTTGTTTTATCTCTGGGATATGTTCTTCATATCCTCCAATGGGCAGCTCTTACATTTGTCAACATTTATTGGGTGATAGGAACTTAATGAATACTTTGAGTAAGGTTATGGCTGTGAGGGGACAGTCCTCAGTGTGAAGTTATTGTTAGATGGTGAGTAGCTTTTGTTGTTCATGTTGAGACAAATGTGAAGTAGCTGAGCATTTTTATAGGTAAATTGTGCTCAACTAAAATTTGCTGTGAATTTTTAGAAAACCCTCCTTCCCACGTCGCATTCCCATGGTCTCGCAAAATAATCAAGTGCCTTAATTAAAATTGAACTACACAATTCTTAACATTCATTGTATTCCCCAAGGGTTACTGATAGAAAAAGAAAAGGAACTAATTCAGTCGTCTGCTGTAGAGAAGACTATCACCATGAAAAATGAATCAGATGTGGAAAGACACCTCAGAAGTGTACAGCATGAGGCTGTCACTTGCAAAGGTGAAGAGTGTATTGTTACGCTGTTGCGCGTATGACTAGGCGAAAAATAGGGAGCAAGTCCATGGTTAATCGCATATTTACATTTCATCAGCCCCATTTTAAAATTTATAATTTTAGGTTTTATTATGTACTGTAGGTATCTATATTTTATTGTCTTTAATGTTTAATTATTATTGTTCATTTATTTAGTTTAAATATGGTTCAAAAAAAAATTTTCTTTTTTAATTCATTAGGTATTTTACCATAGGTATGCCTGAAAAAAAGAAAAGAAATAAAAGCAAAAATTAAAATAAAAAACATAATTAAAAGCAATTACATTATTATATAATTTAATAATAATGTAGTGATAAATATATATGAAGCCATTTTTTGCTGGTCAAAGTCACCCCAGGACTTAGAAAGACCCCCAGTCAAAGTTACCCCTAAGACTTTGACCTCTATAATTTTTTGTTTTGTTTTTAAATTGTACTAATCTAGTACTATATTATTGTACCTAAGGCCTTTCTACATATGTTTCATTAAATAAAGTTGTTTCTCTTACGTGCAGATTTTTTTTTATATTCACCATGTTATACTAAAGGGTGAAAAATGAAATTTTTTGAGGATACACAAACAAATGTAAATATTTTTTTTTATAGGCCTACTTATAATTTCACTAATGATATAGTTTATTCTTTTAGTAATCATTAATGTTCCCCAAAATCTACGCGGAAAGCATTTTCTGGTATCTCTAATAATCTTTTGAGTTTATTGCTCAATAAGAAGAAGGGGTCGAAATGTCAGAAGTCACCCCGGTATATATATATATATCTTATATAATTATATATATCTATTATAATAGGTATATTATATATATATATATATATATATATATATATATATATAATATATATATATATATATAATATATAATATATATATATTATATATATATATATATATATATATTACTATTATATATCTATATATAGCTATATATATATATTAAATATATATAAACTATATATATATCATATATATATATATATATATATATATATATATATATAATACATAAGAATTTTAAAAATTAAGAATAAATTTTTGTTTCAGTAGGATCATTTTCTTTAACTTTTACTTTTCATTTGGTAATTTATATTTACTTTCCTTAATCTTTATTTTCTCACTATAAATATTGAGAAGTAATGTGTAAGGTGTAGTGACTGCATTCCAAAAAAAGAAAAAAGCCATATTCATAGTGGAGATTTGTAATTTGTTGAAATTTTGGGATTCTTGACTAGTATTGGGATCCTACTACGAATATTTTACAATCAGAGTGATTTTATGAACATACAAGATTTAACAGCAATTTTAGATTTAGCTATTAACAAATGGTAATACTTATAGGGTAGTCATTGATTTTAGAATCAAGAAGAATTTTAGGAGAAGTGCCAATTATAGATTTAACTTGAATGTTTTACCATGCCTACAACCCCTTAGATGAAGGCAGAATAATTGTACTATTTCAGACAATGGTTGTTATAGCAAATTTTGAGATAGGTCTAAGTTAATATAATTTGACTGGCGATTAAGGAGATTTAAAGACCAAAATTATTTTGCTATTTGGGAGCATTTCAAGCAAATTCTAATTATTATTCAGTCTTTGGGCTTCAAAGATAGACCCATTAGGTGGTGAAGAGCAACTTCCACGTTGGGTGGAATCGAGAGTTAAGAGAGAAAATCTAACCAATCTAGTACCATTTCTAAAATATTCAAAAGGTAGTAATAGGGAGGAAGATTAGAAAATTAAGAGAAAATTTTAAAGGGCTTAGTGAATTAATAAAAGATTAAGAGAATGCTAAACTTAATTAAAGAGGATTGTAATTAAGGTCTAGAAAATGTTTTGGTAATAAAGTAATGCGCAGGGGCTTCAGTCCCGCATTTTCTTATAAAAATCGCAAGAATATACTCTAAAATATAAGAAGAATAAATAAAAACATCGTCGCTCTTTAGAAAAAAGTTACAGCCTCTTCAAAGTTGTTAAAACTCCAAAATATTTCATATTTAAAAAATAATAATAAAAATCATGTGTTAAAGCTACTTTAAAAAAATAATAATGAAGCTAAAAAAAAAAGAAAATGATTTTAGTCTTTAAGAAAAAAAAGTTTCAGCCTCTCAAAGTTTAAAATTTGTGTAATTTCTTCCCAAGGTTGTCACCCCAGATTTTTATGACAATGAATAACATATCAATTATCCTTAATAACAACAGAAGCTAAAACATTGCAAATTATCCTAATGATCTACAGTACTAAAACCTGCCAATTTGGCTTGTCAAATATATACTATATATATACTATATGATAAACCAATTCATATATGCTACCTATCGCAGTCTTGTCTACTAAACTGTTGCAATCGAAGTTACACTCAACGACCTCCTGTGGCAAAACCACATTCAAAATTTAACAAACCTATTACTGAATGAATGCTTTCTTTATCACAGTATGCTTTCTTTTAATTTTCTTATTATGCGCCCTGGTCTTTCGTCCGTGTCTACTATGAAGAATTTATTGTTCTGTATTATCAATAATGTAAAATTTTGTAGACTTGTATCATGTCCCCCTGAGGAAATTGCCTTTTACAGAAAACATTCCTAACTCCTTCAGCCTCTCTCATAGCTCTTACCCAAAACCAGAAGTCATCCTTGTTGCGTCTGATGTTGCACTCTCTCTAGCATATCTAAGTTTCTTTAAATAAGGGGCCAAAACTTGTGCACCATGCCTCTAATCCTGGCCTAACATAGCTATTATACAATTCAATTATAACTCCTTTGCTCTTGTAAACAACAATGTGATTTATTTTGCCCAGCATTCTTTTAGCTTTATTCTTTGCTTCCCAAACACTGATTAGCTAGCTTCAAATTGCTGTTTATAATCACATCTAATCTTTTTCTTGATCCACAAACTCTAAGCCAGTCCCCATTCATATCGTAGTCTAAAACTTTAATTTGAGTAACTAGGTGAAGAACTTACACTTTTTCTATTAAAATCCACTTTGCCACTATCTGCCCAGCAAGAAGTTTATAAGATCTGTTGCATCTTTATACATCTTCACTAATTCCCTGACTAACTGAAAGGTGGCCATTTTTGGTTGTTATCTTCAAACTTAGAAACCTTGCATTTAAGTCCTGGTCTAAATCATCATTTATATTTATGAGGAACAATAGTGGTCCAGCATGAAGACTGTGGGAACCACTCTTAACTATTCCATAATGACTGATTGCAAAATTTAGTTGTAACACTGTTTTCTATTCACAACCATACTCTTTAAATCCAACATGTACAGATGTCCCTAACTCTATACACTGGAGCATTCGAATTTCCTACAAAAACTGAACAAGTCAGAAGAGGACCCCCACTCCCCAGAGAGAGCCGAAGCTCCTCCTGGTATCAAGATAAGAGCCTCACACTGAAAGAAGAAAGTGCTCCACACTCTCAAAAGAACCATTGCAAGATGGACAGAGGAGTGTGTCGGAAGAGACCCAAACGAAACGAGGTGGCCCATTGAGTGCCAAGATGCCAATTCGCAGTCTCGTTATGTCTCCAAGCGGCGACCACAGGGTAATGAAAACTGAACATCCTCTCCTTAGTTGTCCCCAGGTGATGGGTGCAAGGAACGTACCGAGCTCCTCTCTCCAACAGCCTTCACCTCCTACAATGCAAGAACATCCCATTCTGATTAACTCCAAGGGAAGAATTCAATGAGTCGATGTTGGGTGGGCCAACTTAGGCAGATACACGGCATTTTCATTACATGCAAAATTTTAAACTTATTCTCCCTTGTATTTGGTAGGCTGGTGGCATTGCAATTGATATGAAGGGCCAACTGAGAGTCAAGAAAAGAGTATAATTGATATTGAGGAGAGAGATGGCCACACACAACGTACAAGCCCCCTGGAATGGCATATCAGTTCTCAGGAAGGTCATGGAATACAGTGGGGAGAAGCTTTCCAATTTTTGTGTTCGGGAAAGGTCTGAGATAAACACAGCACGCGGCAGCAGAAAAAGTGACCATATGCAACCTTTTGAAAAATAAGATAGTAACACAACCCTAAAAACTGTGAACAACATAGTATAACAGGATTTCTTGAAGAGGGAGATCAGCCCTAACTCAACAACAGGATGGACCATAGGCAATTTTGCTACTAACAAGTGCAGCATGAACCAGCCAGGCAAAAGTAATATGAGTCCCAGGTGCTATACAAGGTGGTAACAGAATGCAAGCGGAAGAAACGGCTCCCAGGGCGCACTCTTGCAACCATACTAGACAGAACCGTACGCCTAGCTATGCAAAGGACCCATTGCATCAGCTCGATAAAAAACCTTGATAAGGATGAGTCCACTGATGAGATATCAACTCTTACATATTCTAGCCACCAGGTCTCTTCCAATCGCAGTCCCGAGAGGAGAAGAAAGGCCTCTGCCTCAAGGGAGGCCTAAATGGGAGAAGGAAAAGCTCACAATTTGGATGGCAGTATTTTGGATGGTCTCATCAGGCACTTTAGAGTCGTTTGGGACACAGAAAGTAACCACACTCATCATTATACTTATACCGATGATATTAAATGCGGAGCGCTGCTCTTGTGAGGCCCCCATGTAGTACCTCGCCAAAATGTCATCATCATATTTGAGCTAATCAAACACTGTAACTGAGGCTCTGATGTGGGGCTTCCCAAAATAGGGAGGGCCATCAAAGGTGAGTCCAAAAAATTTATGCCTTGTGACAAAGGGAAAACCTGACTCCTGCTCAGCAGCGAAGGGATGGTAAGAAAAGGAATCCCTCTGTCGTAAACACATCAAGTGCACATTTCGGGCACTACTTAAATGCATGGTGCCATGTGATCTCCCAGTCCAAACTCTTTGTGCTTCCCCAGCTCCAAAGGCTCTCTGGGCCACCTAACAGAGTTGGAAAGTTGCCACTTAAAACCAAAATATCTGCATATACCTTCCCTACAGTGGAGGCAGGAGTTGGCAAATCAGATATATTAAGAGCAACAACAAAGGAAGGGAGACCCCTGCGGAACCCCGCTGAGGGCAGGCTGTACTGAAGATGTATGAGGACTCTGAAGAAGAGAGAGAGAGCAGGCGAGTTAGTCAGAAAGCTATAGAACATTGCAACGGATGGTCCCTTGAGGACCCAAGCATGCTAATTTAATATAAGAGGCCATATGTGAGACAGAATCAAATTGCCGCTTCCAAATCAAAAAATATAAAAAAAAAATATTAATATAAATAAAACATAATACAGTTTTTATTATTTTTTATTTATTATAAGGGTCGTGGTAAGCCTTAAACATCGGCACCGCACTAACAAATAATTTTTGATGTAGAAAATCTTTGTATTTAAATATAAAATTAAATAATAGATTAAAATATGAGTAAAGAATATACAGTATGAAAATAATTATACATATGAAACAAATAGTCAAATAAAAATAAAAAGTAAAAAAATAATAACATACATATATAAATTACAAAACACATTATGAATGCAATATGAATATTAAAACGAAGAAAATAAATAAATTGAAAGTAAAATTTTAAATGAAATAAGTAAAATAAAATAGGATAAAATATGGATAATCATTATAAAATAAAACAATAATTTTACATATGAACCAAAAATAAACAAAGTAAAATTAAGTAAAACAAGATAAAAAAATGGTAAATGAAATTTAAGAAGAAAAATAAAATACAATTTAAATAAAGAATAAAATAGTAAAAAATACTCAAAAATACTAAGTACAGCTATACCCAAATATAAATAGATATAAACATATTGTGAAAACTTAGTAAACCTTTAAAAAGACAACTAGAAAACAAAGAGAAGAAAAGAAATGAATAAAATTAAGAAATAAATATGGATAAATCATTATAAATAAACTATATAAAATAATACATTTTATAAACTGGCCTTACGTGATAGGAAGTGTTCAATTTGATATTATTGACTGAGGACTCATTCTTCAGTTGAAATGTGTATCGATTTCTATTAAATTATTAAAGTATAAAAAAATATAAAAAGTTATAAAACTTACAACTAATGAGAATAAAAGAAGTACATGCATTTTCCTAATTTTTGTTTAAATTCTATAAAAAAAATAAAAACTTAAATGTTTGAATGAATTACGATATATCTATTATTTCATTTTGTATCGAAAATTTAACATGACTTACAATAATATTAAGAAAATATATTTATTTAGTTAATATCTTATAGCACCTTTCTCTATATTACCAGTGGCTCTAATCACTATCACCATTAATTCTAATTACATGTTTACATAAAGAATTTAGTAATTATTTATTATTAGCCTTCCTATATTACCAGTGGTTAATACTTACCACATTAATATAATTTCATGTTTATACTTAAAAGTAATTATTATAATTATTATTATTATTGAGACCTAAGTTCTCTATTTTATTTATTATTATCTATTATTATTATTAGTTATTATTATTATTATTATTATTAATACTAATAAATGGAAGATACTGTACCGGTATATGAAAATATATAGCTAATAGTTTTTATATCCTAAAATAAACACAAAATAGAAGAGATATATATTTGGAAGTATATAAAAGTTTTTATATTATTTAGCTTCTATGTTGTGAGGTTCAAATAGCCATCTCTCAACAACCTCGTTTAGGTATTCTGCATGTGATCTTTGGAGTTCTATGGAGTTATTTCTAAGATTTTCATATTCTGGGCAGATACAAATGATGTGTATCAGATCTTCTTCAACTCCACATATGTCACAGTTGATTTCGCCATTTGAGAACCTGTTTTTCTATTTTAGGTTATAAAGGTATAGAACATAGTACTGAAAAGTATCACTGAGTAGAAGGAGTTGTCGTAATCTGAGCTTTCTTCAATTCCTATTTTCCATCTTCTGTACATTTGTAGACTATTTTTGCTTTCTATCTCTTCTTTCCATTGACGTAGGTCCCAAGCTTTTACTTTTTCAGAGATTTCCTTCTTGTCTAGCCTTTCTAGTGCTACTTTGTTCATCATAACATTGCCTTTTTATTTTGATTTTTTCCATCCATTTTTTTTCCTTCTGCTTTCATTTTTTTCAAGAATGTGCTTTAAAGACCTTCTTTCTTTCCTTCTGATATTGATTTCAAAAATTTTCATCATTTTAGTTATTATTTTCCATGCTGGAATAGATTCCAATCTCTCCTCTCAGGTTGCAGTTGGGGTGTAATCTAGTTCTCCTAGTATCTTCCGGTAACACTGTGTTTTCAATTGTTTGTAGCTTGTTTTTTCTTGCTTTGTGAAGCACATTACATTGGAAATCCATATAAAATTGCTGGAGTGCCACATTTTTTCCAGTATGTTTTCCCTATAATTTAGCTTGTTGCAGCTCTTCTCAATGACTGAACTTGTTTGGCTAGCCAAGGGTGAGCCTTATTTATGAGATGCATCTTCTGAGCCTTAAACATTTTTTTTTCATTGTTTATATATTAGCCTAGGTATTTTATTTTGTCCACCACTTTAATTCCTTCAATTTCTATTGGTGGTTGATCCATATTAAAAATCAATACATTGCTCTTCTCTTTGTTTATTTCTAGACCACATTCCCCACTTATCTGTAGTAATGTTCTAATGTTTGCGCTACGCATGAAACGTTAAAAATTTTTTTATCCATAGAAAGAAACGAAGTTGATATAATGTAAAATCTCTGCCAACCGCCTGTAATTATAATAACCCTAATAATATATATATATAATATATATAAATTATATAGATATATATATATATATATATATTATATATATATATATATATATATATAATATAATATAATTATATAATAATTATAATATATATAAGTATATATATATATATATAATATATATATATATATATATAAATATATTATATATATTATATAATATATATATAATATATATATATATTAATATATATATATATATTATATATACTATATATATATATATATATATAATATATATATATATATATATTATATATATTATATCTATATATATTATATATATATATATATTATTATATAGAGCCTGGCGCGCCTATAATTTTTTTTGAGTGTGCCTGCGCCTATGCGCCGGCTACTTAGTGCGACCTAGCCGCATATGCGCCTTTATATTTTTTCACATTCATGCGCCTATTTCGCCCTTGTAGCGCCTGGCGATTTCAGCCGGCCGGTGGCTGTTTGCTAATATTTATCTGCAAAGTAACCAGAGGTGCATAATTAAAAGCATGCTTTTATTAGGAAGAAAAACACATTTATAAAATATATATATACTCACATATATTTTTCTATTTGGCTTAGGGTTGCATTCTATTTTAGGATTAATTAACTATTATATACTTTCGTTATGTCTCTTCAATTTAATTTTATTTTAAGTAACCTTATTAGGATAGTAGATATAAAAAGTCATAAGTATCAACTTATATTAATTAGTGGAATTTGTACTTTGGGGGCCAATATCTGGGTAATAATACAAGAATTCCCTAAACGGGGCCAAATAAGGTCTCACTTCTGATTCAATAGCGGTCCTTATTTGTCGTGCTTGTGGAAATCAAATGTTAGATAAACCCAACATGTAAAAGGGTATAGAAGGTAAATTTTATTTCTTTTCAGAAAATATTTTTTACTTAACCTATCTCTATTATTCTCTTTACCTTCTCACCAATCAAATTTAACCTAACTAAAGATTTTAAGTGATAGGTTACAAAAGCCAAGAGGCTTAGTTATCTATGGACTATCAAGATCTTATTCAAAGAGCAAAAATTCTTTGCAAACTAACAAAATTCAGGGTAAGGCTAATTAGCTTACACAATTGTACTTGGATTACCATCATTTTTTAATCCTTATACCTCTGCACTCTTCACTAGAATTTATTTAATTCTTTTATCATTCAAAGACTTTTTCGTTCAATTGTGTAATCTATATTTGGTCTTAACGAACGGATTTGTTGCAAGTTCTCTTGATAACTCGTCTAGCAATATTGTGCATCAATTTATAACAAAGGACTAATCTCCGAAGCTTATAGCAGTTTCAATATTTTGTGTAAGTATCTGATGAAGCCCTGCTTTGGCCTTGTTTGGAATAACAGGGCTATGAAAAAATCTAGAGACGGTAGAAAGGCGATTACAGTGCCGATAGAGACTCGCCCACTTCTGCCAATGCGTCCTAGTGTCATTGAGTATTAGTGTATTTTAATTCAAAATTTGGTATGAGAGTTAGATAAAGCAATGCAAATCATTGCCCTAAACCATTTCCATTATGTGATTTCCTACAATAAGAATTTCTAGACGATATGTATTGTCGTAAAATCAACCATTCAAAATTTTGTTTTTTTTGTGGTCTTATAAACTTTTCAAAATTCAAAATCAAATAATTTTTGGCCGGTCGGTGAGGAGCATATCCATTTTTCCTATTGCTCAAAAAATTCAGTTTTCAAAGTTAGGCATTCTAGACCTAGATACTTTCAACTCAATTTTATGGGTTTTTTTTGGGTCTCTAATAGAAACTTTTACAATTCAAAATCAAAATATGGCGCTGGTAATAGGCTATTTCATTATTTCCAAATCTTTTCTTCAAGGTCTTCATTTGTACCTTGGGGGTCATTCTAGCAAATTTCCCACAGCGAAAATGTCTGAATTCAGAGACACAAGCCTTCTTTGATTAGAGTTAATAAAAAATAAGCCTATAGTTTCCAAGCCATTTATCCTCAGCACAAGTAGATATTTTATCTTAGTCAGATAGAAGAATAAGCCTACTACACTATAATATAAGATAAAGATGCCAGTTTTAATGGTGAAAAAGATTTGTACGAGAAGTAGATGTCTTTGTAAAAGATACTTAAACAAAGGATAGCAAATATAATAAAATATATAATGTAATGAAGTTTGACTCCTCATTCCTGGTTTCAATAATAAGAGTTGTGTGTAGTCAGATTAGTATTTACATCGTCGATTAAATGAAAATTAAGTGAATTAAAATTTAAATAAGGGGGTCAACAAATTCAACCCATCCGCTTCTCCAAAAAAACTTGCTCGTCATTAGTGAATCTGTTCTTAGATGCTATACGATGTGGTTTCTTTCGAGGGCAATGAAACTGATAAGCTTTGCTTATAAACCTTCTTTCAAAATTTAAGAGTTCCTTAATTTACAAGAAAAATTTAGTGAAATCCATTAAACTTCATTTGCTTAAAAAATATAAAAGGATAATGCATACTCCTTGATTCAGCTAATCTTTCTATTAAGTGATAAATAATTATAAATAAGGGCTCTTGAAACGTTTTAGACAAAGGTTTAAGAACGACAAATTCAGTCATTGAAGCAATTATTAAAAAAATATCAAATATCTTTAAAACCAAGTATTTGACACCATACATACTACATGCAACTAAGGGTTACTCTAAATGATATCAAAAAATTATATATTGAACTTGAGAGTTATGACCGCTCAATATCTTGAGGAGTGCTACTGGTTAGTCAGTGATTGCCATATAGTTTTTCAACATTTTTAACCCTAAATTTGGTATTAAAGGAAATTACTCGCAAATTGAACATACCATTAGCCCCCTACCCGCCTTCATTTCATCACTACATTTTGCAGTTTAATTACATTCCTTGCTCCTTTCTCCGCTGGCTCCCCTCACTCTCATCTCTACTCCCTGCTGCTCCCCAAGGGTTAGGGGTCCTGCCCTCCCCCCTCCCGATTTAAGAAGATTATTTGACAGCTATAATGAAGTTATTAAAGAAAATATGTTAAACATCAAATCATCAATAAAAGGTCAAGGTCAAAATTTCAATCAAGTCCCTTCCCATAATACTATTCAAAATTTTAAACCGGTTAAATAATTCGGATAAGCCTAATTTTCAAAATTTAAAAATAATGAAAATCAAAGGAGGAATGAGTTCTTAAAATCTAATAATAATAGGTCCTGATCTCCAATTCTTGCTTTGCAGAATACTAAACATACCGCAGATCAGTATCCTGGACTTGAGGAGCAACTTCTTTTAGTTGCCAAGTTTGCAATAAAAGAAGTCATAATACTGCTCTTTGTAAGCAAAGGAAAAGTTCCAACAATTCTAAATAATCGCAATGCCTCACAGATGTATGTCTTAGCTTTTAGCGCCTTTTAACTCGAACATTTATATTTTGTTTTCCAATCAATTTATATCTAGGATTGGTAGAGGTAAAGTTTCGACCTCAGTTTCGATGCCTAGTCGAAACATGTGCTTCACAGATGGTCCTATTACCTTTTCCTAAAAAAAAGTGTGACCAAACTCAATATATTCTTGTACGAAATTCATCAAAACACTCTAATAACATATAAAACTATTTAGCTGTAACCACCATCACCTTTCTCAGTTTGAAAAGACGACTGTTTCTTGATTATATTTATGGACCAGTTTGTTTCAACCCTCCTCTTTGGTTGATGAGGATTTCACAAAAATTAAGAAGTTACGAGATTAAGTTTCTGTAGATCAGCGATCATTAATTTGAGAAATAAATTTTTCAAATTGTGATCTCTGGCTATAAGAGTCTAAATAACTCATTCTTTCCGCATTTGGGAATGCCTTATTGGCATTGATTTAATAGAGTATTCTCATCAACTATCAACTAGAATTGATTAAATGTATGAGTTGGATCTGCTTTTAAGTTAAGAGATGGTTCTATTATCCTTTGAAAATATTACTAAATTTATATTAACAATATGCATTAAATCCACCATTCTTCCTTATAAGAAAGGTTTAAGATCCACCATCAGTTGTTTCAATATGTCTCTGTAGCTTGGGTCAGGGTAGCCAACACAATCATATAAGATACGAATCTATTAAATATAATATTCAAAAAATCAAAATTAATTGCAGGTTACAATAAACATAAAATAAAAAAAATTAAATACAAACACTAAACACAACCAGTCCACTTTTGTATATGCCAGTCATTACATCCGATACATTTTATTTTAATTCCTTTACGATCCATATCCTCAAGTATTCTGAGAGGCTATAGCACAGGATTAGACAACATGTTCATAGGTCAATTAGAGTCCTTAAGTTGAGAGTCGCGGATATTTCAAATAAATAATTAAATCACTGAAGAAGTGATTTGAAACAGTAAAGTGGAAATCTTCTGGATTATTCCTAAAAATTTTCCAATTTCTGATTTAGAGGTGGTATCGAGTGTCAATCGATGGATAAATTTTCATTCCATATATATTTCTTTACCACCGCGACCCTTGAAAGCATCCAACTCACATTTGTTGCACCATCCTCGGCAAAATTTATTTGATCCACCACTTAACTTAAAACATTAAAAATAACCAGATGGTAAACAACACATGCAATTGGGCTGCTCCTCTTGCAAGTGACTAATTGAGTTCATGAATCAATTTAGACAAAAGGAGATATTAGGTAATTAAAAGCCTATAGTGATATGTCTTTCAGGCAAACAACAATTGCTGATGTATTATCTCGAGAAAGTTCACATCAGACACTAGCCAGATAATCTCCCTCTGAGTAAAAAACAAATAATATCCAGTATATTGGCCGGTGCGTTTCTCATCACAATGATAGCAATCCGCTCTAGTATTCATCATATCTTGTTTGGGATGATCATTCTATTGTAAAACAATAAAAACTGATGAGAAAAAATAAAAAAAAAAAAGAAAAACACACAAAAAAAAAAAAGATATATCAACAAAAGAAACAATAAAAAAAAAAAAACAGAGAGAGATTAAATCAGAAAATCAGACTTTTGTGGTGTTTTTGAAATTTAAACAACCTGTCATGAGTTCTCACGGCTTATTCAAAAAATGTTGGCCTCAAATGCACGTTTAAATAACTAAAACAAGTAAACTTTTTAAATCCATGCTGTATCATCGTGTAACTGCGTGAAATTCATATAATATCTATGGGTGCAGCCCCCTATTCTAAAATAACGTTCTAAGGACCCCAGATCATGACTATTCTCTTTTAATATTCTTGATCGAAATTAGTAAAGTTATTACACCGCTCACTTTTTGAAACTTTTTTATATATATTATATTCATTATTATATTATATATATATAAAATAATTGTATGATATTATAATATTTTATAAAAATAAGACCAATACGAAAGACTCAATATAACATATAATGATATATATATATATATATTATAAATAATATATATATAATATATATATACATATATCCGCGTTCCAGAATCAATTAAAGTTTGGTTACTGTTATGGGATATTAATAATAAGTCACTTTATTGCAGATTGATTTTCCATTTTTGTAGGACACTGTCAACAGATTAGTTAAAAATATATCAGTGTTACGAAGACAAAATCGCCTCACGAGTTATTTTGCTTTTTTTTTTTTTTTTTTATATTTTTTTTTTTTTTTTTGGGAAAAAAGGTATAGTCTTAAAGTTTATCAGATTATTTTTGCTACTGAATTTAAATTAAATGTTCTGGATAGAATTTTAGAGTAGATTTTTAATGATTTTAAGATTATAATGATTTTTAATGATTTAGGATTAGGATTATTTATGATAATATTAATGCATTTAATTATGATTTCTGTAATTAAATATGAGATTAATTATTTGCATTCATATAATATTTCATGGGCTCAAAGGACGAAAACGTTCCCTCAGAAGCCCATTTCTTTTCGATGTATTTTTCCCTTTTTATATTTAATCAACTTATTAAAAACATGTTCCAGTAAAATGAAAATCTAAAAATATATTTCAAAATAAATTTGATAGTAAAATATAAAATATTAATGATATCACAATATTTATAGATAAAAATTGAAAAACTATAATTTTTAAATACATATAGCGTAGTAACAGAAATAATTTAAATGGATTATTTATTATGGATTTTTATCGGTAGCGAACAATGTATTAGCACAACACCGAGCATTTAAACAGGAACATTTATCATGAATGACCAAAGAACTTGGAGAAGAGGTGGTATTCCCCATTTAGAAAGAGTTGGACTAATAATGATAACTTGAGAGCTGTTATGCTGAAGTCCGAGAGGTGTAGAATAGTTTCAATTAATCATTCAGGAATCCAGAAGGATAAGGTTTTTGAATAACAATCCAAAATCATTACCCATTTTTACAAATAATGAATGTGGACGAGAACCTCGGCTGGAGGGACGACTTCAAGTTCTTGTTTAACTCCGAAAAGCATTTCAAAATTATATAAAATAGGGCACGTTGGTGGTCATCAAGTATAAAAAATTACCTTCACAAAACAATGCACGATGGAACTTCAAAGCTGTATATACCCTTATTGGGAACTTCTACTGCCATCGTGGTACAATGTTTTGGGGTTTCCAGTAAGCTTCATCTACAACAAATGGAAAAAAAGCATGGTTCACTAACCAGAAATTGAAAGAGAACTTACGGCGACTCCATCTCGGTATCACTGAGTTGGGTTTAAAAACTCACTGGAACCGGGAACCATCAGCCCTTGATACATCTCTCTCTAATATGATTGATGAGAGGGCAGTCAAGGTGATGGAAAATCTAAGTGAAATATACAAAACACAAATATTTACATATAAGATTTGTTGAAACTAACAATATTCCTATACACATTATAATATGCATGATAGCAATATCTGAATACTTCAGATCTCAGTGTGAGGACATTTTTTACATAATTATATAAAATAACAAAGTTTAATGTGATCAGAACCTAAATGCTCATTAAACCTCATATCAGGAAAAAAAATTACTCCTAGTCATTACCCTAATATATATATATATATATATATATATATATATATATATATATATATATATATATATATATATATATATATATATATATATATATATATATATATATATATATATATATATATATATATATATATATATATATATATTTATATATATATATATATATATATATATATATATATATATATATATATATATATATATATATATATATATATATATATATATATATATATATATATATAAATATATATATATATATATATATATATATATATATATATATATATTATTATATTATTATTATTATTATACATATTATATTATTATATATTATTATATTATATTATTATTACATATATATATATATATATATATATTATTATATATTATATTACATATTATATTATATTATTATTATATATACATATATATTATTATTATTATTATTATTATTATTATTATTATATTATTATTATTATTATTATTATATATTATTATTATATTATTATTATTATTATATATTATTATTATTATATATATATATATATATATATTATTACTTATTATTATTATTATTATTATTATTATACATATATTATTATTATTATATTATATATATATATTATATTAATTATATATTATTATATATATATTATTATTATATATATATTATATATATATATATATTATTATTATTATTATTATTATTATTATAAACATATTAATATGATATATATATATATATATATATATATTATATTTATATATATATTTATATATATATATATATATATATATATATATATATATATATTTTTATTATATATATATATATGGTGTTCGATTAATATGCGGACAAACCTTGACAATGGATAGAATATAGCAAAATATGTATAAAATATTAAATAAGCATATTCCCGAAAATGTCCCATTTCAAAGATATTCAGGGTCAGGTTTCGAAATAGGTGAGATTGTGGCAGTATTTTATTAATTAATAACGATACCAGATACATCTATATGTGTGATATGACGGTAGGTATTGCTACAGAATCTATTAAAAAACATGTTCGAGATGTCCACCATCTGAGTCGATGCATGCCCGAACGCGCCGGAGCATTGACTACCGGACTCTGCTAAAGACGCCGGCTTGACTGCGAATGCGAACACAGGCAATAATATTAATAAAATAATAATAATAATAATAATAATAACAATAACAATAATAATAATAATAATAATAATAATAATAATAATAATAATAATAATAATAATAATAATAATAATAATAACAATAATAATTACAATAATAATTACAATAATATTTACAATAATAATAATAATAATAATAATAATAATAATAATAATAATAATAATAATAATAATAATAATAATAATAATAATAATAATAATAATAATAATAATAATAATAATAATAATAATAGTGGTAATCTAATAGCATGCAACCCATAACTTACGTTAATCAATGTTGCAATAACGGCCGTTCCACAGAAACAATTACGTGATGGTGGTATTGTAACCGTTTGCTTCAAGCATTCTTAGCCGCAGCAACTGCCAATGCGGAACTAATGTATCACCTGTGTACACCTCGGAAATATTTTTCCTCTTCTACCTACTCATTCATAAGGGTGAAAGAAAATTTTCATCTAAAAGGTTTACATCCTTGATATTATACTGCTTTAAAAAAATAAAATTTAATTTATTTTGGATAAAAAACAATTTCCTCTTTTTGTGCTTCACTGTTCCTTTTATGTTTTAATATAGTAAGTACATTATATATATATATATATATATATATATATATATATATATATATATATATATATATATATATATATATATATATATATATATATATATATATATATATATATATATATATATATATATATATATATATATATATATATATATATATATTATGGAGAGCACTTGGTTCTCTCATATCCACCAATCACTGCTTTTGTGTTGGCGGCTTGGGATAGTGTTACTAGGATACGGGCGGCCAGC
>JABUQX010023868.1:47500-50761 GCA_015478945.1 Trachelipus rathkii | reverse complement strand
CATGTGCTTCGTTCATTTGTTTGGAACCGTTTCATTTATCGTGAAACGCTTTCGCGTCGTGCGCCGCTTCAAAGAAGGATTAAAACCATCAACGTACAGTTGAGGGTTTTTGTACGCTGAGTACCTTCATAACATGTACCCTACTTAAAGTTTTTCTCACTGCTATTCAAAAGTATATTTTAACATAAGGAGAATGTTAATAACATATACTACTAAATCACTGGGGAAAATTTACCAAATAAAATACGTATTTTATTCATTTTTAATTATGTTACAAAATATGTTACAATTTATTACAATAATTCCCACTAGAAACATTCTTGAAAATTCAGTAAGAAATATTCTTTGTTCTTTACTACAATTAATTAATTCCTGCAAATGGATTACCAATTCTAATTTTGTTAATGTTAATCTGTTTTACTGATTGCTTTTAACATGTTTATACAGTACTCTCAAACCCAGCATTGTTATACAAATCAGCATTGTGATTTTTTTCAACAGTTAAATATGTTTTAGATCTAACAGTAGTATTATAAATGCCATCGACTCGTTAGCTATGTCCTTGTTGTTTGGTAATCAAGTGCTACATCTATTTTCATATTGTTCATGACTCAGATAGCAGTATATTTCAAGTGAGCCTACCAATATTCAACAATTTAAACTATACAAATTGACACATACTATATGTGTCGCAAACTTCAAATAATTAAAAAGGATGCAAATGGTGAAAGAGGACAGCCCATTATAATCATATCCTGTAAACTTTTTTCCGGTATAATTTTTTAGCCATTCATATCCATCTGCTAAAACAAAATTTACTCTTTCGTCAATAAGATTTTTTTTAGCAATATCAATAATCAATTCGTTGTACAGTTGTTAATGTGTTTCAAGTTATTCATTTTAGCTCAAAATTTGCATTTCACTTCAGTTGAATGAAAAATATACCAAATATTATTATGAATTTTGGAGCTTCAGGATCAGTACTACTTTATTCCCCATTAGGACTACCAAGCATTTCATCTATCTAGCTTGCAAGTTGGTAGTATCTTAGGCAATTCATTTATTTAACATTCTTAATATAATTAATGTTTAACAAAGTATCCTTCTAACAAGCTCTTCCAAATCAAAATGCTACGAGCATTTCCCTTTTTGGCTATTCACATTACATTCTGTTTTCACCTTCACATTTCAAGTAAATCCTTTTGCGTGCAATACACTTCAAGGTATCCCTTTATATATGTATACCAAAACAATAAACTTACACCTCCTTGACTTCCCCCCCAAAAAAAAAGTTCAATGTTTACTTGTAAAAAAAGGCAAAAAAAAAAATAGCGACCCAGTATGATATAATTTGTGAACGATTATGAAATAAACTTTCTACTCTCTAGCTGAACTTTATATTACCCTTCCCTAACCTGTGACCCGATTGAAGACTGGCCCGACACAAGAGCCACCAAAAATGTGTAAAATATAAATAACTAATATAAATGTGTATAATATAAATATATATGCGAATAAACCAAGCCAAAATATCAACTATGCCAATATCTCTAAGTAACTATCCTAAACAAGAATATCCAAAATGTCCAATAAATCAAAGCATGAAAAATGTAAACAACAATAAATCAATAACTCAATTTATCATACTATAAAAGTGGGCAATGTTATTCATAGGACAACATTTCTTAACTGTAAATAACCGGGACTCACTGTACAACAATGTCTAGTATAACACAGTGGAGAAAAAGTAATTAAGAAAATTTTCACCTTCCTAATAAATCATACGAGACCTTCACTAAAATGTAACCCTAGTTTATTAAAAGTTCGGGTTAAGAAAATAAAAACAATAGTCTGGGACCACCATAATTCCCTGAAGATGGGGGTATAGCAGTACCCTCCTGTTCAGCGAGAGGTGAAGTACCACTCAGAAGTACCCTCTGATTCAGTGAGGTGGGGGAACAAATCAAGTCCCTCCCTGATCCGTGAGGTGGGGTACCACTAAAGTACTCTCCTGATCCGTGAAGATTAAGCAACCTTAATGCCAAAGTCCGATTTGCAAAATCCGTGACAATGTTTCACAAGGACACCTTAATGGATGTATGTCCCACAAAGTTGGCCACGTAAGTTCAGGAAACCTTATAACGTTTCAGTCTTCTAATATCAAGACCATTAAACAACATTCAAATTCAGGTGCTAAACGGTGATTCCAGTAATCCCGAGGTTACAGTTTCCGTGATAGTGATTAGTCTTGAAATAAAAAATGTCCAGTATCATTATATTATGCCCTAATATTTACAAACACGATTCAATAATAATAATAATTAATAATAATAATAATAATAATATAAATAATTAATTAATAATAAATAATAATAATAATAATAATAATAATAATAATAATAATAATAATAATAATAATAATAATAATAATAATAATAATAATAATAATAATAATATAATATAATAATAATTAATATTATTAATAATAATAATAATAATAATAATAATAATAATAATAATAATAATTAATAATAATAATAATTAATAATAATAAATAATATAATAATAATAATAATAATAATAATAATAATAATAATAATAATAATAATACTAATAATAATAATAATAATAATAATAATAATAATAATAATAAATAATAATAATAATAATAATAATCAATACTTAATATATAATAATAATAATCATAATTAATAATAATAATAATGAATACTAAATAATAAAAATAAATAATAATAATATTTTAATTATAATAATAATAATAATAATAATAATGAATAATAATAATAATAATAATAATAATAATAATAATAATAATTTAATAATAATAATAATTAATAATAATAATAATAATAATAAATATAATAATTAATAATAATATTAATATAATAATATTTAATAATAATAATTAATAATAAGAGTAATAATAATATATAATAATAATAATAATTAATAATATTATAATAATAATAATAAAATAATAATAATCAATATAATAATAATAAGAGTAATAAAATAATAATAATAATATAATAATAATAATATAATAGTAGTAGGTAATAATAATAATATTTATAATTAAATAATATAATAATAATAATAATAATTAATAATAAATAATAATAATAATAAATAATTATAATAAATATTAATATATAATAATAATATAATTTAATAATAATAATTAATAATAATAATAATATAATAATATAATTATAATAATAATTAGGATAATAATAATAA
>JABUQX010023868.1:35000-40000 GCA_015478945.1 Trachelipus rathkii | reverse complement strand
ACCTGTTCTGTTCTTTCCACTTCTTCCTGATATTCCTTTTGCTCCGGATCTACCTCCTCACATTGGAAATACTGTCTGAGATATTCCGATGGATCCGTCCACACTTCATTTTTCCTTTAATGTCATAAGACATTCCTCCCGAAATTACCTTGGTAATTACTAAGGGGCCTTCATATTTCTTGCCTAACCTTTTTGTCTAAACTCCTCTCAACCATGACAATTTTCCTTTTAACAATCACTCCCACCACGTACGGTAACCAATTAGGGTGTTCTTCTTGCCATTTTTCCTGTTGACTCCCCGGGAATTGTACCACCTTTCCCTTTTCATGCTTTTAAACCATTAATTTTTCTTCTGGAGACATTCCCAACTCCGCATGCCTTGTACGTAATTCACCAGCACTGCCCTTGTCAAAGAAGTGTCCCAGTCAACATCTTCCATAATATTCCTTAAAAACTCGGCAAAAGTCCTATTGGCACGTTCTACAGCCATATTACTTGCTGGTTTGTAAGGACTGCTATAAATGTGTCCAATCCCGTACTCCCGCTACATTTACTCAAACCTGCCATTCCTGAAATCCTCTCAGTTATCCGTTAATACCTTATAACATAGTCGTACAAAAGCTGTTAACATCTCGTATTCAAAAGCATCAGTCACACTCCTTACTGATATGTCCTACAGGGGTTTCACTGCAGCCCAATTACTGCAATGATCCGCTGCCACTAAACAGGCCACGTTCCCTCTCCTTGTCTTTGTTATTGCCATCACGTCCACTGTCACCAGCTCAAAGGGATTTTTAACCTCTATTTACCAGATGGACGGAAATATTACCTGGTGATCAATTTTATACAACTGACACTTTGGGCATGTCCTACATACTTTTTTCACCACAGATGAAATCCTCGGATGCCAGACGTGTTTAGACACCAAATCCATCAATTTATCCCTTTCACTATGTGCCATGTTTCTGTGAGTTATTACACACACCCACCAACTGTTTAAACCCAATGACTGCACTAGCATGATTTGGTCCTGTCCTTTTCACTAAAACTGATCTGTTCATTAGAAAATCATTTCAGTATCAGTAAAATTCCTTTCATGGTACATCCTTTTTTGTTAGCGACTGTTAACTTTGGACTTTCCCCTTCAGCATCGTTACCTCCTTCGACCTTTCTTGAAGACTAATAATGTCATGGACTGACAGTATATTACCTTCGTTTCCATCTTGCGTTGTTATATAATAAGCTCCTATCGTTGTTAGAAATGTGTCACTCACATCATCTGCATCGTCTCCATGACACAATATTCCTTCAAAAAAGTCCAATGCTTCCTCTACCTCCTCCAAATAATTCATTCATAACAACATACTTGCTGAATGTTATCCATTTGGTATTTACACCCAATGGGAACAACACCCGGTCTGTAATGAGTACTTCGGATTTCCACTTCTACCCTCCGACTATTTGTTTCAATGTCCTGGGCAACTCCTTTTAATGCCAAGTCTACTGTCCAGCTCTTTAAAATATGTCCAAAATCATCTAAATCGTTAACCACCCTTTTCCTAAATCAAAACTGATTACAGATCCTGTGTCCAAAAAACGCACACCTGGCGGCCACCTCGCCGATAAAAAACTTTTTGCCATGTTAATCCTCTCAATACATGGTAACAACTTAACCTTGACTCATGTTTTCCTTCTCGCATCATTAAATTTATCCCTAATTTTGTATCTGTACGGTACCGTACCAAATTATGGTGTGGGTCCTTATCCGTATCATTCTCAAACTCCTCTAGCTCCTCTTCTTCCTGCTGTGATTCCTCTTGCATCGGACGTTCGTCAGCCATGCTTTTTTCCATGTGCCCATTGAAGGTTCCATCATCCCTCAAAGGGTTGAAATGTTGTTCCACACGCAAACTGTATTGTGAACACTTTAAATTTCCTCCTTTCTATACTTTGGTCCAATGTATTTTACTGAACAGCAAGTACCATAGTGGAACCAAATTACCACCCAAACATTGTAGCTTGCTACCAGCAACACCTCTGGTTATTGTGGTTCGCCTGCCAGTTAACCTTATGCTTTTTAAATACTTTAGCATCTTCTGTAGTTTTCCTATCCCGTACAACTTCTAGTTATCCCTTAACGTGGTTGCTAAGTTTTCTTTCAATGCCTTATGATCCTCTTTCAGATTCTTAACCTAAGCGTTCTCCTAAACAACCTGTAACCTGACAAATAGCTCATTCGCTCCACCTGGGACTTCTTTGACCATGATTAAACCTTTAGGAAAAAACATCCCAAATCAAACCGGTGCTTCACCTTGATCGTCCTTCCTTGTGGCACTGGACCATGTGTCTGCCAAAGATGCTTTCTTTCCCTGTATTAATATTGTATCTCAAAACTATATTCACTCAAAAAGAAAACCACAAGAACCATCTTACTAAAAAATAACTTCATCTTGTGCAAAATAAACCAATTCTCGGGTTCATTCGTCTAAAAATAAACTCCTTTTCTAACAAGACTGGCGAAAATTTAATTCCCCACTTTATTGCAAGGGATTTCCTTCAATGATCGGAACGCATTTCTTTCACACGCCGTTAAAAAAGTTGAAATAAAGCTATTACCGAACCCTCCTTTAATTTTATTTTTTTTGACAAAGACCAGCTCTACACCAAAAACCGCTGACATCCACAACAATTCCAACTTTTTCGTTCCAATGTCCCGGAAATGCCAATTCCACCGATTCCTTCATTCTTTCTTTTAAGTCCATAAACGCCTTTGTTCTCTCATCCGTCCACTCTATCGGATCCTTCCTTTTACCTCCCGTTGATGCATTAAGAGGTGCTGCCACCTCCGAACAGTTCTTTATAAACTTCCTCTGGAAGTTTATCACTTTCCAAATACCTCTTAACCACTCAAACAGATAATTTGGCCTCTCCAGCCTGTCAAACTTGCTTCATAAAACTTTACAGAAGCTTACTGTTTACCTGTTCTACTGTATAATATGGGCCCAAAAAACTATTTACTCTTTTTGCCCCATTCTACATTTTCCAACCTTAACTTTTACGTTGGCCTGCGCATAAACCTCTGCAATACCTTGCTTCATTAGCAAACAAAGTACTCCTTCAAAACCTTTTGAAATAAATAATTAACACGTCCATCGTGTATTACACCACCTTATGCTTTACTAAATTCCATCATATATCCTTTGCATTTTCTCGCTGAAACGCTGCCGGACCATTCTTTAAGCCGAGGCTCAATCTTCTGAATCGGTACTGTCCACTCACCGTTGAGAAAGCCGTGAAATCCCTACTATCCTCCGCCAAGTTCATATGGTAGTAACCTTTGACGAAGTCAAGGACTGGGTAATAATACTTAACATCGTGACACGCGTAAACAGTTTCATGAATGTTCGCCATCGGAAATTTATCCGCCCCTGTTACCTGACTAAGCCTTCTATAATCTACATATAGCCTGAGTGTACCATCCTTTTTGCAGATTGGCACTACCGATGAACTCCATTCTGCCGCACATGGTTTGACTATATCTTTAAAACACAACTCTTCCACCTGTTGTTCGATTTCCAGGTTTGTTTTCTGGTCAAACCTTCTAGCCCGTTGGTAAATAGGAGTGTAATCGTGTAATCTATTCTTATATGGTGTCATTTCTGTTTGGCTGACATCCGCATCGCTCCTACTAAACGCCATCTTGTTTTTCTACAATACCTCCAAAACCTGTTCCATTTGCTCTGAACATAACTCCGTCCTAAATTTAATTTCGTCCTTCAATTCCTCCTTTGTCCATTCTTGTTCGTTACCTCGTACTACCACTTCTTGAACTGTTGTACTCACTGTAATTTTTGTAGCCACATACTTCCTTAATTTATCCTCGTCCACTAATAGATGAGCTATACCTATTATTTGTTCGCCTTTATTTAACCTTAACGGCCTTGATGTTAATTTTTTTCACAGTACCGTACTTTCCTCTTCTATCCATTACACCAAGCCTCGTAAGACTTTAAATCGGTGGTTATATCCTTTTCTGTTATCTTCTTTAACTTCCACCAACAACTCATTTGGTTTTTTAGAGTACTGCCCTTCATGACTCCTTGGCTTGACTTGTTTTGACTTGCATTTCACTTTGACTGCCACCCATTCATTCTTGTCAATCACCTTTTTACCTACTGTATGTACGGGTATCTTCGTTAATGTCCTTATACAGTTTTCGACTCCACCTATTACATACACCTTCTCCCGTACACCATTATCACCATGCCGTCTAATTTATTCATATCTAATGTCATCCTTATGCTATTTCCAACCAGAAAAGGCATTCCTAGCATTACTCCCTCCTTTAAATCCTTAAGAACTAAAAAATCTAATTGTCTATATTTAATGTCATAAATAGTGATTTCCAATATTGCTGAACAGTGAGACTACACACTGACAAGGATCACCCAAACCTCTCAACCTATTTTCCTTGTTAATCAATGTCAAATTTGGAGTCCTTTCGAGCTCCTTTTTTAGTATCAAGCAATACTGAGATCCCGAATCCACTGCTGCATACATTTCAACCCCATCCTACTTTATATTAAACTTTAAAATAGATACCTTTCTTACATTGTTAATGCCTATCATCCCTGTATCACCCCTTGTGTTATACACACCCGACATTATTATCATAATATCCTTTTTCTGTCTCCTTTGTGTCCGTTGCCGCAATGACCTAAGCACCTCTCAACCTTGACCTACAACAAACTCCTCTGCTTCCGGATTCAACATCCACCTATCTTGACTAGCCGTGGTATCTTGTGGATTTATCCTTGCTGTGGCTGGCTCCGACACGTTCCGAACGATGTCGGAGCAAGATTGTTTCCCAAACTCGTTATTTTCATTTTTTTTCTTCAACTCCTCTGTAATATGAAGGACATGCTAATTAGAAATTTGCTTGTTTAAAGTCATTTCCCCTTATTTGTCTATTAATCATCCTTTAATTAGCGTGTCATTCG
>JABUQX010023868.1:0-20000 GCA_015478945.1 Trachelipus rathkii | reverse complement strand
ATCATCGATAGAGAAGAGATAAAATGACACAATGCCCATAAAGGGATTGGGCTAAGCCTAAAAACCTTGGAAATTGACATAGAACGATGAAATTTGGTATACACCTTTCATATGATGTAACATCGATACAGGAAAAAATGTTAAAAAAATAATAAAATCAAATAAAAATCTGTTGATTTATTGATCTATTAATCTATTGATTCATGTCATATTTAGAGTATCATTTTTGAAAAACATAACATAAAAAATAAGTTCTTTTTATGCTGGTCCTCGAATATATGCTAACTTAACAAAGTTTTCACATCAATAAAGCTAACATGGCATAACCTGAACTAAGAATATAATGTACAACAACAAACCTGACATACCTTACGATCGAATAAACAAACATTCAACATTAACAAAGTTCCATACCAAACAGCAGTAAAGAAACCTACTCACACTCTTTCAAAAATATCTCTAACATATCATTGTTATTTTTTACATTACCATTGCAATATTTAACGAAAATTTATAATATCCTAACCTAATTACCATACTCACCGTCGAATATATGATAACGCAACAAAGACTTCACTTCAATAAAGCTAACATAGCATAACGTGAACTATGAATATAATGTACAACCCCAAACCTAATATACCTTAAGCCCGAATAAACTGCCATCATTAACAAAGTTATATACTTAACAACAATAAAGTAACTAACGCTACATACAAAACGTAGCTTATTCGCCACTTTTTCAAACGTATTTCTAACATATCATTGTTATTTTTACATTAACATAGTAATATTTAGCAAATATTTATCACAACCTATCCTAATTATCATACTGACCACCGAATATATCCTAACGTAACAAAGTTTGCACGTCAATAAAGCTAACATACCATAACCTGAACTAAGAATATAATGTACAACAACAAACCTAATCTACCTTAGACATGAATAAACTGTTAACAATGACTAAGTTCCATGCTTAACAACAGTAAAGTACCTAGCATTGCATACAGAACGAGCCGGTGCTTTATTGATTTGGTAAATATTCATTTAATAAAACAGTATTGCCTTGTATTTGTTTATTTTTTCAAATGTTTATTATTTTTTTTATTTTATTTTAATTTTTTTGTATTTTTATTTTTTTTATTTTTCTATTTTTTTTATTTTGTTTATTTTTTCATTTTTTTAAAATAATTTGTTTATTTTTAAAAAAATATTTTGTTTAAATTTATTTTTTTTAATTTATTATTGTTTTGTTTGCTTAAAACTTTTTATTTTTACTAAATTTTTATTCTTTTATGTTCACAACAAAAATTTTTCGTTTTTACACCACCTAAAGCAGTAAATCAAACCACTCTCCTCACCCATCCCCCCCCCCTCCCCACCCTCCCAACCCTCCCAACCCTCACCACCCAAGGCTCCCCACCCTCCCCTACCCTCCCCCAATCTCCCTTCCATGATCTATTGATCTATTGATTCAGGTCACAGTTCGAGTTTCATTTTGGATAAACATAGCATAAAAATAAGTTCTTTATATACTGACCAGTGAATATATGCTTTAATAATGATAACACAGCATAACATGAACTAAGAATATAATGTACAACAACTAACCTAACACAACTTACGTACAAAGAAACTACTAACAAAAAAAAAGTTTCATACTTAACAACAATGAAGTAATTAACACAGCATACAAAACGTAACCTATTCACACGTTTTTCAAGAACATCTCTAACATATCAATGTTAATTTTATATTAGCATGGTAATATTTAACAAAAATTTATCATAACCTTATCTAATTATCATACTAACCTGCAAATATGTACCAAAGTAACAAAGTTTTTTTTTACCCTAACATAGTAATATTGAACCAAAAATTTGTCATAACCTTACCTAATTATCATACAGGCCCTCGAATATATTCTAAGGTAAGAAAGGTTTCACATTAATAAAGCTAACATATCATAATCTGAACTTAGAATATGATATACAACGACAAACCTTACACACCTCATGTATGAATAATCTGTTAACATTCACAAAGTTTCCCTACTTATAAAAGGTAAAGCAGCTAACAGGACATACAAATCTCAATGTATCCCCACTTTTCCAACATATTAACAGCAGGTAAAACAGTATTATCTAACAAAATCCCTTAACAAAGTATCCATTCTATCAAAGATACAAGCATCTTAAACTTTGAATTGATACTACCTTCATCAAAGTGTCACTTATATCAAATATAGCATCATTTTGAACTATGAATAAACGTAGACATTAGCAAATTTCTCAGTCAAACTAAACATTACTCAGCAAAAACTTAACCTAACCCACCGTTTCTAACACAAAATCACCAGTTAACACAGTAATATCTTACGAAACTTATCATTTTTCTAACAAATCAATGTGAATTCCACAATGTTTTATTAATATTTAACAAAACGTAACAGAAGTTAAACATCGCCTAACATATCTAACACAATGAACGAAAACCTACAATAGATACTAACATTTGGAACTATGAATAAGAAATTAACATTTGGACCTAAGAATAAGTTCTCAACCTCCACATCATTACACAGCAAAACTTAACCTATCCCTGCTTTTCAATCATATCATTACCAGCTAAAGCTGTATTATCTAACAAAAGTCCTTATCAAAGAGTCCCAACTATCAAAGATGCCACTATCTTGAACTATGAACTGATACTACGTTCATCAATGTGCCTTGCATATCAATATAACATCATTTTAACAGCTTTCACATCAATAATGATAATAACATACCTAAAACTAAAAAAATAATGTACAACGACAAACCTAACATACCATAACTATTGATTCATGTCTTATTTTGTGTAACTTAACACAAAACTTCTAATTGTTTTTAGTTTATTTTTATTTAAACATATATTATATTATATATACATATATATATTATTATATATATATATATATATATTATTATTATATATATATATATATATATATATATATATATATATATATATGTTGGTTATATAAGTTATATATATATATATATATACAGTATATATATATATATATATATATATTATTATTATTATTAGTTATATATATATATATATATACATTATATTATTTTTATATATATATATATTTATTATATATATATTATATTATTATTATATTATATTATTATATATTGGTTATTATTACATATATATATATATATAAATATATATATATATATATATATATATATATATATATATATATATATATATATATATTATATATATTATTATTATATATACATACAGATCGCCACCACTCACGTGTAATATATATATTATATATATATATATATTATTATTATATATATATTATTATTATTATTATTATATATATATATATATATATATTAAAGTATATAAATATATATATTATTATATTATTATTATTATTATATATATATATATATATATATATTTATATATATATATTATATATATATATATATATATATATATATATATATATATATATATATATATATATATATATATATATTTATTTTATTATTATTACATATATATATATATATATATATATATATATTATTATTATATATATATATAAATATATATATATATATATATATATATATATATATATATTATATATATATTATTTTTACTAATTTTTTTATTCTGTTTCTGTTTATAACTTAAAAAATTTGAGTTTTTTACATACCCTAGGACAGTAAATCGCTAAATCAATCTACCCACCCTCTTAACACTCCCGCCTCCCATAATCTATTGATCTAATGATCTATTGATCTGTTGTTTCAAGGCACATTTTAAGTATCATTTTGGGTAAACGTAACATAAAATTAAGTACTTAATACATCGGTCAATGAAAATATGCTAAAGTAACAAGATTTTTGCCTTAATAAAAAAAACATAGCATCATTTAAACCAAGAATATAACATACAACAACAAACCTAATACACCTTAACCACGAATAAATGGCTGACATTAACAAAATTCTACACTTATCAACAGTATAGTAACTAATATAGCATAAAAAATGTAACATATTCGCATTTTGTCAAGCATATCTCTAACATATTAATGTTATTTTACATTAACATGGTAATATTTAAAAAAAATTATCGTAACAACAAAGCTTTTTACATTAACATAGTAATATTTAAAAAAATGTACCATAACCTAACCTAACTATCATAATACCTAATGGTAAATGCAACAGAGTAAAGTTTTATCCTCTGTAAAGCTAAACTCTGAACATAACATACCTAAAACATAACAGCCATACAAATATACATCTATCATTAACAACTTAACCAATAAAGCCAACATAATGGAAGTAAAACAAGTTTTCATTTTTATAACATAATTTTCATTTAAAAGAGCGTTATATAAATACATAAAAACATATAAGTTTATTTTATATATGTTAATTCATCTAAGCAGCGGACATAGGATTTAACATAAACTGGGTATGTTCTATATATCTCTCCAGAAATTCAACACCCTTTGCAAGGATGTAAGTGTAAATGCATTCTGCAGCACTAAACCATTTTTAAGCATATTTTGGTTCAACAGCACTCATTCTCTTACTCCAGAGAGAAGTAAATTATCCATGTTGGTAGTTATTAGCATACTTCTGTATACCCCATTATACTGTAAACCATATGTTTCAGTGTAAATATCGTTTATTACACAATGAGCTATATGTATTAAGTCCTTAAGTATGTCGACGCCGTTAAGATGTGATGTTAATTCGTTTTTTATTTTAATCAAAGCTCTAATATTTTCAGATGTTCGAACTGTGAACTTTATACATGTACGCCAGAAGGTAGATTTATTGATGGGCTTCCAGAAGTTGCAAACAACAAGACTTTTAATATTGTCACACTACGAAAAAACAGGGTCTATTCTATTAGAACCTCTCACATTGTCTCCCTAGCTAGAAATTTCACTACGGGTCGATATATCAGATGAATCATACTTAGCCTTTACCCATGCTGCTTCCGTGTCGATAATCTTGATGAATTCTAAAACTGGAATGAATAACGGTGTATTATCTGCACTACCAACTGGAATACAAGAAATGTGTCGATCTCCATTTGGTTTACGAATGAATATAAATGACACATCGTTAAAAATAACGAAAGACCTCGAAAAGATATCAAAAACAAGCGTAGAGATGCGGGGAGATGTCATCATACCAGCATAGAGAAAAAATGTCTTAGTGATGAAAATCATATGTAAACACAGTCACCAAAGGTAATGAGATTCTTTCTTTCAACCAATCAGAAAAAGCAAACAAGAATATGACGCACGAACGAATCATAACGATTCAAAAGACTATTTGTATTTCCATGTTTAGGCCTTAAGAGCAATTCGTTTCACGTTTGCATTTGTATTTCATATTTCATTAGAGTTATTAGAAATAGATCGAAAAGCTGTTCAAACTCCACCCCCTTTCGAAACATTACGCAATATCTTTGATTCTTGTTTGTCACGGGGTTAATATAAAAAATTTATTAAAAACATTTTATGTTATTGCTAATATCTTTATTCTTTTTATGTTTATAACATTAGCAAAGTAATTTTTTAACAAAACCTAACAAAAAATTTATCATAACATTATCTACCTATCATACTGACTAACGAATAATTGCTAATCTTTGCAGTGTTGTCAAATTATCTCTGTCAGATGCCCTGATGCCAAACTTACCAATCTCACATGTTCTATCACAGCTCAGACTTAAAAATGTTATTTAAATATTAACATAGTAATATTTATCAAATAATATCCTAATTAACAAATTGAACTACGAATAAATGCTAACATCACAAAGTTTTAACATCAGTATACCTAACAATATATATTTTCTTAATGTAATTTTATTTATTTAAATTTATTTTTTCAATTTTTTTATTCTATTTAATTTTGTTTATTTAAAAAATATATATATATATATATATATTTTAAAAAAAAACATTATTAATTTTATTTAATTTGTTTAAAACACTCTTATTTTTAATAAAATTTTATTCGTTTTTACCTTTATAACGTAAAAAAAATTTGTTTTACAGACCCTAAAACTGTAAATCAATAAATCCAACCATCCACCCACATATCTCATCCATCCTTGATCTACCGATACATTAATCTATTGATCTAGTGTTGCAAGTCATATTTAAACCTTCATTTTCAAATAAACATAACATAAAATAAGTTCTATGAATAAAATATCATAGTAACATCAACAAAGTTCCCTACTTAACATCAGCAAGTAACAAACATTGCCTACAAAACGTAACCTAATTACACTTTTTCAAGCGTATAGCTACCATAGCAATGCTAATTTTACATTAAAACAATGATATTTAGCAAAAATTTATCATAATCTTACCTAACTATTATAAGGGTCAGCGAATAAAAGCTAACGTAACAAGAGTTTTCATATCAAAAAAGCATAACATATCAAAGCCATCAGAACTAAGAATTATAATGTACACACTGCAATAATCATACCTATTTATTCATGATTGAGCAACGATAGAGGCTGAACGTTACACAAAGCGTTCGCATCAATAATGCTGACATATCATAACCTGAACTAAGAATATAATGTACAACAACAAACCTAACATACCTCACGTATTAATAAGCTGCTAACATTCAAAAAGCTCCCAACTTTTCAAAGTTGTACAGATCAACGAATAAACGCTTACAATATTTCTGAACTAAAAACATATAGTACCATAACATACCTGACATACATCAAGCGTGAATAAACTTATACGACTTAACAAAAGTTATAATCAATCTCAAGGCGTTTACTATAGATAACTCGGTAGTTTGGGTATTCAGCGCATCATACCAAGCATTGGCAACATGTAAGCTTTTTATAATTATTATGTATTTTATTATTATATTATTATTTTATTATTATATTATATTATTATTATTATATTATTATTTATTTATTATTATTATTATTAATTATTACTTATTATTATTGATGGTGGTAGTAGAGTAATAGTATAGTAGTAGTAGTAGTAACCAGAGTAGTAGTAGTAGTAGTAGTAGTAGTAGTAGACAGCTTACACTTGAATCAATTTTGATTAGCTTTGATTTTAAATTGCCTGGCAAACTTGCGAAAAAAACTTGTAGCAAACTTGCAGCAAGCTTTAATATTTACTTCACAATTTTGAGTAAATTTAGATGCTTTTATATAAATTTGCTTTGGCAAACTTGCTAAAAGAAGCTTGTACCAACTTACAACAAACTTGCAGCAAGTTTGCATGCTTGACGTGGCAAACGTTTAGCACCTTTAAATTGCTGTCTGGATGATATATATACTTATAAGTTATATATATATATTATATATATATATATATATATATATATATATATATATATATATATAAATATTAACGATAATGTTATGACTAATAAAAAGTCAAAATTAAAATATATATTTAAATTAAATTAAAAATAAAAATTATTTATTAAATTTTGATATGTTTTAGCCTCCAAGAATCGTTTAGATTCTAATATTACGCAAATATTATTATTGTTATTAATATATATATATATATATATATATATTATATATTATATACTAATATATAATAATAATATTATAATATTATATATATATATAATATTATATATATATATATATATATATATGATATTATTATATATATATATTTAAAATATTATATATAATATTAATATCATAATCATATTATATAATATAATATTTAAAAAATTTTTTATAAATAATAATAAATCAGTAAAACATAAACGCAAATATTATATGGATGTCCAATATAACTAATGTATAGATGTCAGGATTTTAGCTCAAGTGGTAAAACACTGAACTAGCAATGCAAATGGTCCCGAGTTCAATACTTACCATTATGAGAGAGTATCGTTGTATTAGCACACAGTCACGCATAGGTGGGGCGGACCAATAATAACACGTCGAGTCAATTAATTAATTTAATTAAAATGTAGTTTATTAACTAATGTCATAAAAATATTAACCCTGAGATTTGGGGATAGTCTATCTTGGTAAATATGTTTTTTTTTTAATTTTCAGGAATGAGACGTTGACAAGCATGTGCAACCTTGTTGTAAGTTTGCCAAAAAAAAAAAAACTTGCTGCAAGACTGATAGGTGTAAAATAGGCATGTTTGATCACATAATATAAAATCACACTTGCAGGAATCCTTGCAAGCTTAAAGCAAGCTTGCAAAGTTTGACGTTGCAAACTTGTTTCACATTTGAACAATTAAAACATTGCTCGTCAATGGGGTATTATTATTATTCATATTATTATTTATTATTATTATTCAGTTATATTATTATTATTATATATTATAATGATTATTATTGAGTCGTAGTAGTGATAGGAGTTAGTATAGGTAGTAGTATCAGTAGTGCTATTTAATATTCATACAAAGTTTTAATAACCGTAAAGATAACATAATATCAATAGCCTAACCTATCTAACATACATTACTACGAATAAACATTCATCAATAACAAAAGTACATGGCTCAAAACGTAAAGAACAGCACAGCATCAAAAACAGCTAACCTACTCCTTTTACCTCCTACACAGAAACTATCATACTTACCAAGATTTGAGGCTATATGACACAGGTGTTCAGTAGTTCTTACACTGTAGGCTATATCATTAGGAATACTTTCAGTTAGTTAATACAAGAGCTTTCACAATCCGCTCACTCAATCAACATAATCTCCATCTTTACTATACATAACCGAACAAGTTTCAGCGATGACCACACTACCTTGAGATGACCCCCAGAAAGATGCACAAAGACCCATCTCGGGGTAATCCGAAGTCGGTTAACAGTTAGGGCGCAGTTATTTGGGGTGAGCCCTTGTGTATCCGATTACACCCGACTTCAGGGTACCCCGGAGATGGGTCTTCGAGCATCATCTCTGGGGTATCTCAAGTGGTAGCTGGGATTCATTCGCTTGAAAATGTTCGTTTTATGCATAATAAAGATTCATTGAGATTAGTTAATGAGTGAGCGCATCAGTATGAAAGCTTTTGTATTTATAAACATGAAAGATATCCCTATAATAAGGCACAGTGTATGACTAACTGAACACCTGTGTCATGATGGCATCAAACCTTAGGTAAGTATGATAGTAAGTTCTTTATAGGGGTGGAGGAGTAGGTTACACTTTGTGATGCTGTAATAACTTTACTGATATTATTTAAGTAGTGTACTTTGTTAATGTTGACTGGTTTATTGTATGCACAGGTATTGTTGTGTTACTACAATAAAATATGTTTCTTAAACGGTTATTAAAGACTTTATGATTATTAAATACTACTACAACTACTACTACTACACATACTACTACTACTACTAACTAACTACTACTACTACTAGTACTTCTACTACTACAATTAATGTTTACTACTAACTACTACTACTACTAATAATATATAATAATAAAATAAATATAATAATAATTAATAATAATAATATAATAATAGATAAATATAATAATAAAATTAAAATAACTAATAATAATAATATAATAATAATAATAATAATAATAATTAATAGTCATTAAAAATACTAATAATATTAATAATAGTAAGTAAGTAATAATATAATAATAATAAAATAATAATAATAATAATAATAACTAATAATAATAATAATTAATAATATAATAATAATAATACTAATTAATAAAATAATATATAATAATATAATAAAGTATCTTTTTTAATACTATATTAATATAATAATATAATAATAATAATAATATAATAATAATATAATAAATAATAATAATAATATAGTAATAATAATAATAATCAAATACTAATCATTAGAAGAAGAGCAAGAAGAAGAGAAAGAGAAGAAGAAAGAAGAGAAGAAGAAGCAAGAAGAAGAAGACGAAGAAGAAGAGAAGAAGAAGAAGAAGAAGAAGAATAATAATTAATAATTAAATAATAATAATAATATAATAATAATGAATAATAATAAATAATTAATATAATAATTAATAATAAAATAATAATAAATAATAATAAATCTTAATAATAATATAATATATATAATATAATAATAATAATAATACATAATAATAATAATAATAAATAATAATAATAATAATAATAATATAATATAATATAATAATAATAATAATAATATATAATATTGTAATAATTTAAATAATAATTAATTGAAAGCTTACAGTGTTTCCCAAATCTCCTCTGTATGTATGCTCTGTTGCTAAACCTACCAGTTTGTCTATAGTAAAGCTTGAGATTGATATACTTTGTAATGTCGACAGTTTATTCACGGCTTAAAGTATGTCGGTTATGTTATGGTAACTACATGTTTTTAGTTTAGGAAATATCATTTAGCGTTTTATTCGTTGATCGTATGATCAATAGGTTATTTATGATGTTGACAGAATTGCTCCAAATCCTTGATAAGTAGGGAGCTTTGTGAATGTTAGCTTTCATGCTTAAGTTGTGTTAGTTTTTCGTTGTACATTGTATTCTTAGTTCAGGTATGATATGTTAGTTTTATTTGATGCAAAACTTTGGTACGTTAGCTTATATTCGTTGGTCAGTAGGATATGATTAAATTTTTTTTAAATAAACATTGTAATGTAAAATTCAACATTGCTATGGTAGAATACGATTTGAAAAAGTGTAAAAAATAGGGTTTTTTACCGGGGGTTTTGATAGTATTTATTTACTTGCTTGTGTACGTAGGGACTTTGTTAATGTTACTATGATATTTTATCATACTATTTTAGTTATGGTTTATTTAAAATGAAGGTTAAATATGACTTGCAACACTAGATCAATGAATTGAATAGATCGGTAGATCAAGAATGGATGGGATACGGAGGATGTCTTATTACTGATTTACAGTTTTAGGTATGTTAAAACACCAATGTTTTACGTTATAAACGTAAAATGAATAAAATTTTAGTAAAAACAAAAATATTTAAAAGGCAAATGGAAAATAAAGATAAAATTGTTTAAAGGAAAAATAGTGTAATATAATGCTAGGTTCTAGGTATATTTATTTAGATATATATAAATATATTTTATATATATTATTATTAATATATATATATATAATATATATATATATATATATATACATATATATTATATATATATTTATATATATAGTATATATATAATAATATATATATTATATATATTATATTATAAATAATATAAACATATTCTTAAATTTACATAATAATGTATTATATATTATATTATATTATATATTATAAATATAAATTTTTTATATATATACCTATATATAAATATATATATATATTATATTAGTATATATAATTATATCAAAAAAAACAAAATTAAAGGGAATAAAAATTTTGAAAAAATAAATTTAAATAAATAAAATTACAATAAACAAATCTATTGTGAATTACTATCTCTGAACCTTTTTTAGGATAATATTTATTCTTGGTCAATTTTCATTAAGCAATGGAAGACTATAAAATAGATATTATGTTAGTATTAATTACATATGGCTTCGTCATAGCCAATGTGAGAACATTGAGATGGTAAAGTTTGGCATCAGCGCTCGGACAGAGAATAATTGACAAACACTGCATAGATAGCAATTATTCGATGGAGTTCGTAATAGATAGGTTATGTTATGATAAATTTTTTGTTAGCTTTGTTTAAAAAAATTACAATGCTAATGTTATAAACATAAAAAGAGATTAAGACATTAGCAAAAACATAAAATGTTTTTTAAAAAAATGGTTATATTAACCACGTGACAGGCAAAAGGAGGGAACAAAAACGAGAAAAGAGATACTAACAAGAATCGAAAGATATTCGTCATGTTTCGAAAGGGGCGGAGTTTGAAAACTTTCGATCTAATGACAATACGAAATGCAAGATGCAAAACGTGAAAACAAACGGGCTCTGCTAAGTCTATAACATGATATTACAATAACTTTGAATCGTTATGTTCTTAGTACGTCATATTCTTGTTTACTTTCTTCTGATTGGTTGAAAGAAAGAATCTAATTACCTTTGATGACTATTTATACATACGATTTTTATTGGTAAGACATTTTTCTCTGTACTGGTATGAAGAGATCTCCCCGTATCTCTTCGTCTGTTGTTGATATCTTTACGACGTCCTTCGTTATTCCCAACGATGTGTCATTTATATTTATTCGTAAACTGAATGGAGATCAATTACCTTGCTGTATTTTAGGCGGTGGTGCAGATAATACACTCTTATTCATTCCAGCTGAAGAATTCATCAAAATTATCGACATCGCAGCAATATGGGTAAAGGATAAGTGCGACTCATACATGTATAGGGTTCACAGTTCGAACATTTGAAAATATTACAGCTTTGATTAAAATAAAAAACGAATTAACATCACATCTTGACGAAGTCGACATACTTGAGGACTTAATACATATAGCTTATGGCGAAATCTACGATATTTACACTGAAACATATGGTTTACCCTATAATGGGGTATACAGAAATGCTAATAACTACCAACATGGATAAGTTACTTCTCTCTGGAGCGAGAAAATGAGTGCTGTTGAACCAAAATATGCATAAAATGGTTTAGTGCTGTAAAACGAATTTATACTTTCATCCTTTCAAAGGGTGTTGAATCTCTGGAGAGATATATGGAACTTACCAGTTTTGTTGAATTCTTATTCCCCTGCTTAGATGAATGTAAAATATTTAAATATTAAAAAACACTTATATCTTTTTATGTATTTATATAAATCTCTTTTCAATGAAAATTATGCTATGAAAATGAAAACTTGTTTTTCTTCCTTTTTTTGCTTTATTGGTTAAGTTGTTAATGATATCTGTTTATTCTTATAGCTGTTTTTTTTAAGTATGTTATGTTCAAAGTTTAGCTTTAAAGAGGATAAAACTTTACTATGTTGCATTTATCCGTTAGATATCATGATAATTAGGTAAGGTTATGGTAGATTTTTGTTAAATATTACTATGTTCATGTAAAAAGCTTTGTTGTTTTGATATATTTTTTGATAAATAGTACCATGTTAATGTAAAATTAACCTTGATATGTTAGAGATATGCTTGACAAAGTGCGAAGAGGTTTCGTTTTTGTATGCTATGTTAGTTACTTTACTGTTATTAAGTTTGGAACTTTGTTAATGTTAGCCGTTTATTCGTGGTTAAGGTGTATTAGGTCAGTTGTTGTATGTTATATTCCTAGTTCAGGGGATGCTATGATTGCTTTATTAATGCGAAAACCTTGTTAAGTTAGTATATATTCAATGATCAATGTATAAAGAACTTGTTTTAAGTTATGTTTATTCAAAATGATACTAAGAAATGTGCCTTGAAACAACAGTTCAATAGATCAATAGATCAGTAGATCAAGAGATCAATAGATCATTAGATCAATAGATTATGGGAGGCGGGAGGGGTAGGGGGTGCGTGGATATATTAAATGTATTACTGTTTTAGGGTGTGTAAAAAACTCAATTTTTTTAAGTTATAAATATAAAAAGAATAAAAAAAATTTAGTGAAAAAAATATATATTTATTTTTAAACAAAATAAAATAAAATTAATTAAAGGTTTTGTGTTATGTTATACAAATATGGCTTGAATCAATAGTTAAAGTATGTTAGGTTTGTCGTTGTACATTATTTTCTTAGTTTAGGTTATGTTATGTTAAGCTTTATTGATGGGAAAACTTTTGTTCAAATGATGTATTATTTGATGCAAGACACTTTGTATGAATGTAGTATCAATTCATAGTTCAAGATACTGGTTCTTTGATAGTTTGAACTCTTTCATAAGGGCTTTTGTTAGATAATACTGCTTTAGCTGCTGATGATATGATTGAAAAGCAGGGACATATTGAGTTTGCTGTGTAATGATGTGCAGGTGAGAACCTTTTCTTATGTCCAAATTTTATTTCTTATTCATAAAAATAGTACTGTTACTATCTATTGTAGGTTTCGTTCATTGTAAGTGTTAGTTATGTCGGGTGATGTTTAACTTCTGTTACGTTTTTTTTAAATATTAGTTGACAAGTATCTAACATTGATTTGTAGAGAAATTATATGTTCGTTAGAATTACACCGTTATCTGGTGATGATGTGTTAGAAACGTGGGGTAAGGTTAAGTTTTTGCTGGGTAAAGTTAAGTTTGACTGAGAAATTATCTTATGTCTACGCTTTTATTCATATTCAAAATGATGTTATATTTGATATTCGTGACACTTTGATGTTATATTTGAAATTCGTGACACTTTGATGAAGGTAGTAGCAATTAATAGTTCAAGATGCTAGTATCTTTGATAAATATGATTACTTTGTTGAAGGGATTTGTTAAAATACTGTTTTATCCTGCTGCGGATATGTTGGAAAAGTGGGGATACATTGAGTTTTGTATGCCCTGTTAGCTGCTTTACCTTTGATAAGTAGGGAAACTTAGTGAATGTTAGCAGATAATATTCATCGTAGAGAGTGTGTTAATTTTGTCACTTGTTCATTACTATTTCTTGCAGTTAGATTACGGATATGTTAGCTTTATAATTATTGAAACCTTTCTACTTAGATATATTCGAGGCCTTATGATTAATTAAGTAAGTTATATAAAATTTTTTGTTAATATACCAATTATAAGGTAAAAAAAACTTTTTACGGTTGGCATATATTCTTTAACTTGACATAGATAGAACAAGTTTTTGATAATTTTGTAAAATATTACCATGTTAAGTAAAATTAACAGGATAGTTAGAGAATATTCTTAAAAAGTGTAAATAGGTTACGTTTTGTATGCTGTGTTAGTTACTTTACTGCTGTTAAATATGAAACTTTGTTAATGTTAGTGGTTTCTTCGTACGTAAGATTTGTTAAGTTTGTCGTTGTACAATATATTCTTAGTTTAGGTTATGCTGTGTTAGCTTTATTAATGTGAAAACGCTTGTTACGTTAGTATATATTCACGGTCAGTATACAAAGAACTTATTTTTATGCTATGTTCATCCCAAATGATACTCGAACTGGGACCTGAATCAATATATCAATAGATAATTTAGAGGAGGGTGGTAGAGGTGTGGAGATATGGTTTGATTACTATTTACTACTTTAGGTGGTGTATAAACGCAAATTTTTTAAGTTATAAACATAAAAAGAATAAAAAATTTAGTAAAATCTAAAATGTTTTAAGCAAATAAAACAAAAAAAAAATAAAAAAAATTAAATTTAAGCAAAATGTTTTTAAAAATATCAACAAAATATTTTTAAAAAAAAATAGAAAAAATAAAAATAATAAATAAAAAAAATTAAAAAAATAAAGTTTGAAAAAAAAAAAATTAACTAACACAAGGCAATACTGTTTTATTAAATGAATATTCAATTTACCAAATCAGCACCGCACTGGCTCGTTCTGTATGCAATGTTAGTTACTTTACTCTTGTTAAGGGGGATCTGTATACGTCGAACCCTAACTTTTTTGAGCAAAAAACAAAAATTTCACATTTTTAATTAGTATTCTAATTATTAGAAAATTCCTTCCTCTACATCAGTGGTGCCCAACCCGTAGCCCAGCAGGGCAACATGTTCAGCTCGACGTACCGTTCTAATGTGGCTCCCGTCTGGCGACTAAGTTTATCACGTTATATTACTAACCTTATTAAATATCAAAATATTTTTTTTTTTTTAAGAAAAAATTTAATTATTTTATGTTATGTATATATCTTATATATATGTATATATATATATATATATAACTATATGTGTATATATATATATATATATATGAATATATATATATATATATATATATATATATAGTATAAATCTATTTATCATTATTATGGTCCTCTGGCCCCTTATGAGACCTATGGGAGTCTATGTGTTTACGCTTGACAATTACGGCTTCTGACAGATGTATGACACGCCATACGCTACTCGCTAAACTACTTACTTTTGATTTCCTCTTCGCTTTGCCTACTCTGTTCTAGTTTTCTTTCAGATCATTCCATTTCAGCTCTGTTGATGAAGCAACCTCTTTCTCCTTTCTGGTTAATTGTGGTGTTCCAGGGTTCTGTTTTATTTCCACCTTTATTCCTACTTTTATTTAACGGTCTTCTTAGCGCTTCTAACTTTGTTCACTCTAATGCCGATGACTCTCTAATTCCTATACCGATTTCAAATGTGCTCCCTTGTGTTTATCTAGAGTTGCCTCTCGTCTACAGTTTTCAAATTCAATTCCTTACCGATGTGGTCGGAATTTCATTGGGCTAACCGCATTCTTGTGAATTCAACTTTTTAAAAAACTCACTTCTTCATATCTCGCTCCTTAAGATACCTTCTCAACTTTCGTATCTTTTTCAACGGCTAAGCTGTCTCTCCTATAAACAAAATAAATATTCTTGGCTGAACATAAATAGTGAATTGTATTGAGACCTCATAATCAAAACGGTTGCATAAAATGTCTCTATAAGCTGTAATTCTGTGTCAAATTGCGTGACATTTTTCTTCTGCTTCACGTTACTCCAGTTATTAAGGAAGTCTTGTTCGCCCCTGTATTGAATAATGTTATTACATTTGGGGGGTGGATCCGGTTCACCCTCCTTTTGGATAGGTGTGACTAAAGCTAAGAGACTATAAACTGTCCAATATTTCTGACTTCCTTGATCCTCTTTCTCTGCAGTTGATATTGTGCCCAATCTGTTTTTATAAAGTATTACAACAGGCAGTGCTCAGACAATTAGACTCCACATTTCGCAAACCACTGCGTCCCCTCGTAAACAGAGTGGCCTACTTCACAGACTACTTGTCGTGAATATTGGATACTCAGTTTCTCATTGTCGTGCCTCCTTCTTTCCAAGCCACATTGGTTGATGAACTATGCCCTCATCCATTTATTCCTGCCGTTAATCCAATCTCTCTCTTTAAGTCTCGCGTCTACGCCCCGAGGGCATTGAGTTAGACAAGGACTGGGTGAATTTACTTTCCTTCATTCTTTTCCTTTCATTATTTTTGTATTTTTGTTTCCTCTCCTTTGGAAAAACAATCCCTGTCCGCGTAAATGTTGAGGCTCGTGTAATATATAATAATATAATATTATATATATATATCATAGTAATATATATATCATAATATAATATATTAATACTATATATATAGATACTTATATTATAATATATATATATATTAATATATAGTTATATTTATGGAATTTATATATAAATTAACCTTAAAAATCAATATATATAATATATATATATATTTATTATATATATATGTACAGCATTTATATATATACTACTTGAAATGTATCACGTAAAAGTAATAATATAATATATATATTTTTTTTATTACATCTATACATATTATTTTATACTATAAATAAATACTGTTAATTAGTATTATAGTTCACTAGCTCGCCAGACCTTTTTAAATTATTTCAAATTCTCGCGATAGACCTAAAGTTGGCACCTGCTCATACATCATGTTACTTTGATATGTACATTTACTAATGTTCTTTGTTAGATGGAGACATTTTCTTTCTAGAGAGGTGTCAAACTGAAAAATGATTAATTTTTGCCCATATCCGAAGCTTAAAATAAATATAATATTTAATAGAGACAACAATGTTTTTTTTTTAATATTTTGAAGAAATTATCAAGATATATTACTTCACCGTAAACACACGCTGAGGTTCACCCAGGATCTTTTTTAATCATATAAATGGAATATGACCGGAGCCGGAAGCCGAGCCGCAGAGCTGGAGCCTGGAGCCGAGAGTGAGCCGGAGCGCGATTGGATGCAATGTATACAATTGTTTCATTAATTGGATTGCAAGCTTTAAAGAAATTAGAGTCTGAACAGAAACAATTTTAAATGGAGCTAGACAATTTGAAAATGGTGGAGCTGTGGCTAAAGCTGGGTCTAGAAACTAATACATTTCAATAAAGATTTTTTTTCAAGTGAAATGTGGTCTGCTCAGAATTCGCCGCTGAACATTTTAAATTGATCCGGAGCCAGAAGTCAAGCGCCAGAGTCGTACCAGAGAAAAAGCGTTACCATTGTTTATCAAATAATTTTGTTTATTAATATTTTTGAGAAGTAAAAATTAATTTGCTGAAAGTCGGGGAGAAAATTTTTTGAAATTGAGCAGATGGAGCCGAGCGAGCCGCGAGTCAGGCCGGGGTCAAAGTTATAATTTTTTTAAGAATTTTTTGCATTTGAACATAATTTTGCAGTAAGCCGGAGCCGGAGCAAGAACCAGAGCTTGAGCCCAAGCCGGAGCCGAAGAATAATATTAATATTTTTCAATAATTATTTTTCAAGTAAATAACTTCTGTGATGACCGCTGAACAATTTTAAATTGGATCCTGAGCCAGAGTCCAGAGCCGGTCGAGCCGAGAAATAGATATACATTATTTATCACTAAATTATATATTTTTTTAAATTTTTGGAAGTAAAAATTCCTCGCCTTAAAGATCGGAGATAAATCGTCATTTTGAACCCTTCGCGAGTCTGCGAGAGCCGCAGCGGAGCCGGAGCCGGGGAGACAGGTGCGCGAAGCAGCGAGCCGGGTAGCCGGTGATCCGGAGCGGCGTAGCCGAAGCCGTAGGCGTGGGGAGCGAGAGGCCGAGCGTAGCCGAGTCCAGAGTAGCCGGTAGGCGCGAGAGCCGGGGCAGGAGCCGGAGCGGTAGCCGGAGGCGAGGAGCGAGAGCTGAACTGATTATTTGGTAGAATTAGTATAAACTAATATTTTTTTTCACGAGTCGTGAGACAAGCGAGTTTGTGTCAGCTCGGGTTGCGGAGTATAGCGTATATAGTAGTAAGGGTAAGTATGAGTGATAGTAAGCGTATAACGAGTGTGTACTTTATATAATATATATATATATATATTTATATATATATATATATGTATATATAGTATTATATATATAAATATATATAATATTATTATATATTATATGTATATAAACCAATAAGATACAAGATTTAGTATACATCTCATTACTATATAAAGTCTTACTTCAACTCCCTCATTCTTATAAACAAACCTATATTATTCCACAAGAATGGGCATAACCGTGCGCCGACGGGCAACGAGGAAAAGCAAGCCAAAGTAGAAAGCAAGTAATTGCGACCACAAGATCCAGCAAATAGCCAAAAAGCCCAGCCTTACACGCCCCCTCACCATTAATAGTGTGACAGAAACATGATCGAAGTCAGAAAATCCACCTAAAGCTTCATAGGACAGCGATGGACCCTCACTATTGTAGATCGTCAATGTAAGGGTTCATCCCATTGGCCCAGGTGGGCGCACAACAATACCCCTCACCTCCCCCGCGCATTCACTCTGTTTATCAACTTTCTTCTCGCCTCTACCAACTCACATTCTCTCCTTCAAACATTCGTCTTACTGACCAATCCACTTTTTCTTCGGTCTACCGGCGTCGGTTCCAAACACACTCGCCACAAAACATTCGCTTAACCACCCGACTATCATTCATCCTTTTCCATATGACCAAACCATCAACATACTTTCATTTATTCTCGTCATTTATCCCTTTTTTCACACCAACCACTCTCTAATACGTTCATTCCTCTCTTTAATCAACTTCTTCTCACACCATAGGCACACACCATAAGAATGTCCATCTAACACATTGAACTTTAGATCTATATTCTTATTCCAGACCATTTAGTCTCATACTATACAATAACCACAGTAACAACCATACTCTCATGTAAAAACCGTAACACACTCAGACTTAGTCCCTTTACCTTCACCAACGATTTAAACTGCACCCAGCCACCTTCCTCACATTCACAACTTTCCTACACAATCTTCGATCGTCCGTCCCTTTCTCATCCAACAGTATACCCTAAAAATTAACAAAACTTGAACTCTCGCTGG
>JABUQX010023867.1:25000-39859 GCA_015478945.1 Trachelipus rathkii | reverse complement strand
AGAGTCACCGCAGTCTGTTCATATATTCATGATTGTTCCATCATAGACCTTTCGTGTGTTATTTTCCTACTTTACGGTCATAACACCTTCTAAAAGATTATCCCATATATTATCTGAATCTTTCCACTTAGGAGTAACACTATTTTCTTGTATTTCCAGAAGTGAATATTCTTTATAGATTTTGATTTTGTTATGTAATCTTAAGACTATTAAAAAAAGGATAAATTTATTTAGTTTTTATATTTATTTTTGACTGATGAATTTCTGTACTTGTTGCTACTATAGAGTAATCTTTCTTTTTGACTTTGAAACTATATATGAAGGGCCCTCATGGTGCTGGATTTTTCAGCCCAGTGTTGCGCTTCATTGTGAGCAGTGGTGGGTCCTGTACACTAACTCAAGAAAAAAAAATATATATATATTATAATATATATATATATATATATATATATATATATATTATATTATATATAATATATATATTATATATATAATAATATATATAATTTATATATTATATAGAAACTACTTTTAAATTAATCCTTATCTTACTAAACGGGGGGACACAGGAAATGACTTTAAGGCCGGCTATCCGAAACAGCGCCACTACGGATGTTCGCCATCTCGAGTTTTATATTTCGTGCCCGAGGTAGATAATAACTCCAACTGCTTACGCGGGGATGAACCAGCGTCTTCTCGTTATGTAGAGTTGGCGATCACCTCCTGGCACGAGGCGTCATTATATATATATATATATATATATATATTATATATTATATATATATATATGATTATTTATATATATATATATATATATATAATATTATATATATATATATATATATATATATAATATTATATCACCACGGGGGTAAGGTGCGTATTATAACACGGAATCCGAAAGTAGTAGAAGAATTAGACGCAAGTCGAAAAGAAAGCAGCCTTACGCCACCTCCCCTTTTACTACTTTTAGTGAGATGGTCTACAGTCAAAAATTCACCCTAGAGCTTCACGGATTCGTCGGACCTCCATATCGGGCAGTGTAGGGTTCATTCCTTGGCCTAGGTGGGCACAACTATACTCCCTCACAAGCCGGCCATTCATCTCTATTATGCACTTTCTTTTCGTCTGCCAACTCTCATTTCTCTCCTTGGCATTCCTTTACTGATCAGGCCTATTTCTTCGGTCTCCCAGTCGGTCGATTCCCAGCACATTCACCACTCTGTCGGCGATTTCATTGCCAGTTACCCCTATATGAGAGGGGTCCAACATAGTATTGATTTTTTTTAGGATGGAGCTGCAGAAGTTGTTGTACAGCTGATACCATTGTGTTTTTAGAAAAAGTGCTTTTAAGCTCCTGGAGAACGCTGAGCGAATCTGAATAAATGATCTGAGTTAAGATATAAATGATATGAGTTAAGGAATAGAATTCGAGAAAGGGCAATCATTATAGCCAATAATTCTGCAGTAAAAATTGAGGGGTGAGGGTATGGGAGAGGTAAACACGAGTAAATTCACCGTGAACAGCGGAATGAGACAGGAATGATGCCTTTAACAAGGCGGCAGGGTGGCTAAATTTGGAGAGAGAGGTGAGATCCAAGCAAATGGTGGGTGCAGGGAATAGCCAAGGTGCATGCCCTTCGTCATAAGAGAAAGGCTGCATCTTTTTCGAAAGAATGCTAAGAAGTTAAGGATGTTATAAACTGTGTTTGCAAATGGCCAGTAATTAGGATTCTGAAGTATCACCCGGAATCGTTGTTATTGCAGCCGGTATTGGGGTTTGAAAGCGAAAATAACTTGTGTACATGATGTATTCCCTTCGAAGAGGGAGTGGCATCACATTGAATTCAACTTAAAGACTCACCCAGGGGGTGATCGATCGGAAGGCTCCAGTGAGAAGCGAATCCCCTCTTTTTAATGTGATTAACAGGTGTAGTAGAGTTGGTGAGGCCTGACCATTTACAACACAGCCATAGTCCAGCTTCGACCAGATTAGGACGATGTAGAGACGTAAAAGGGACTTGCGATCAGCACCCCAAGATTTTGAGGCGAGATGACGTCGTTTTCGGGAGTTTAATATTCTGTGGTATGTTAAGTGGTCATCGAGAATAAGTCCTATAGAAATTTGACCTGTTAAGTTGCAGGAATGGGGGAACCATATAAGATTAGGTTTGCGGGACGAAGGTGGGAAGTTCTTCGATTCCCTTTTTTTTAAAAAATAGCTAGTTAATTTCATATCTGAACGCAGCCTGGCCGGCTAGTATTGAGCGCAAGGTCATCAGCATAGAAAAATTGATTAGACTGTCATTGGGATACAAGTAACGATGTCATTAAATCCGAGAGAAATAGTAATATACACTTAGATACTACTCTGTCAGAACAGCCTTTCCGAGTGAAGTGGCGTAAAAGAATATAAGAGCACCGAACTGGAGTGATCTTATTTGCAGGATTTTTAAGAGGGAGTTGCATCGGAAACGGAGGAGTTGAAGTTTAAGGAGAACCCAGTTTCCACATTGTGTCATAAACTTTTTCATCATACATTGAATCACCCACCTTATTCCCCAAGACTTGGGGATAAGGGTGCGTAACATCACCGGAAACAGAAAAGTAGTAGAAGAATACGCTCAAGTCGAAAAGAAAGCCACTCGCCCTTTAAACTTTAGTGAGAACTGTCGCAGTCAGAAAGTTCCCCTGAGAACTTTCAACGTGACGCGACGGACCATCACTTATGGTCTCGTCAATGTGGGTTATCCTTAGGCCAAAATAGGCACACCATACCCCCTGCACAAAACCTCATTCACTGTATTAATGCACACTTTCTTTCTCGCTCTTCCAAAACTCTCATTCTCTCCTTCGAGGATCCTTTACTGACTTAATCACTTTCCAGCAGATCGATTCCCAACACACCCACCACTATACATCCGCTTAACAACCATCTATCATCCATCCTTTCCCAAACCATCTAAAGACTTTTATTTATTCTCCTCATTTATCCTTTCTTCAACACACAATTCCCTAATGCGTTTCATTCCTCATTTTATAATTCTTTCACACTCTGAGCAATATCAGATTGAACATCTGAAATGTTACTTTAGTCTATACCTCTTATTCCAGATCATAGTCTCACTACTATACTTAACACAGGGCAACAACATACCCTCTATGTAAGACATACGCACTGGTAGACTAGTCCTTTACATCACAAATATTTAATTGCACAGCCACTTCTGCCATTCACAACTTTTCCTACTACACTGAATCATCCGTTTCCTTTTTTTACCAAATATATCTTAATATTTAAACTAGACAATTTTTTCCAGTTCTGACATCTAACACAACTTAAACAGACCGAGTCTGTCCTAACTCACAACATAACATAATCCCATGTTTAAACTTTCCAACCCCTCTTTTACATCCCTATACCAAATCTCTCTACCATCCTCTCAAACTCTCTTCAGATTCGCGCAACAAAACCAAATCATCGCCATATAATAGGTAGGGGCACGTTTCACTCTCTTCGTTCTCCATCATTCTTACACATTCCCCTGCCACCTACTTAATTCTTTCATAACCCTTCATTATACAAATTGAATATCAAGGAGACATAACACATCCTGCCTCACTCCGTTATGAATATTAATCCAACACTTTCGACTCTTTAATTTTTACACACGCTTCTTACTCTTATGATTCATTCAGAAGCTAACCACTAACACCATAACACTATAACCTGCCATAGAGCTTCCTATTAAGCCTATCATACTCCTGTTGCAAAATTCCATAAAACCTAATACAATATATTCTTTTCCCTCATTTCTCCATCATTTGTTTAATGTAAAGATTTTATCCACCATCCTCTAGCCATTATGAACGCACTTGTTTTTCACACAATATCCCTTAGCTCACTCGGTACTCTTTTCGACCAAAATGCCAGCATATATGTTCCTACAACACTCAAAAATTAATTCCCCTTAAAATTCCTAGTTACCCTTATCACCCCTTACCCTTATATAAGGGTACTATTACTGCTCTCCTCAATCTCTGAAATATACCTTCCATAAACGTTTGTTACACAACTTCAAATCCAAATGATTACTCACTCGTTCTTGATTATTTTCACCTTGTAATTTCACTATATGCAGATTTCAACTTTCTTCTCATTACCTCATTAACTCTCCTTACTAAATGACTCATCCCCAAAATAATATTCCTTCTTGTACATCAAACCCACACATAACCTCTTCATTCTTGCCTATGTTATGCAGATTTTCAAAGTGTTCCCTCCGTACTCCCCTCAATCATTTCAATCAGTTACGAAGCTATTCATTATGTCTATGAGGATTCCCTTATTCTCATTCATAATCTTTTTGCCCTTCTCTAGAAGAGCTTCCCTATTGCGTTGTAAGTCCCATTCATTCCTTCCAAAGCTGTTCATTCGATACGTTCTTTTTTTTTTTCCTCTACGTATGCATTTTAGTATTTTTTTTTCTTGCGTATATAATTCCAAACATCTTTTTTTTTGGAAACCTCATATGCTTTTAGTACATTCAAACTCTTCATTTTTACACTCTAGCGTTGCATCACCTCTTTCATTCAACACTGCTATATTTACTTTTTCCTACTTAAGAATCAGCATATTCTTTTGCACTGCTAAACAAAACCAGCTTCCTCATTTGCTTATATTTTGTGCAGTTTCAAGCTTGTTTCACATTCAAGCTGGATTTTAGTTGAGGGAGCGTCTTTCAATACTTATCCTTACTCCTTGTTGCATTAACTTCTCATCTATTTATCATTCCTTCCTTATACCTTCTTTTTAAAGCCATCATTAACTTAATTTTACATTAAAAAAAACAAGCATGCTGATTCAGTCTTAAGACAAGTTTTTCATAGTTTTTCAGTCAAACAAAAAACAAAAACCAAGAACAAGAACCCTACCAGTTGAGAAGGCTTCAAGATTGTCTTGGTCCATTTTTAAAACGAATCCACGGTCGCGATTTTTGAGGAAACAAATAGAAATTGAAAAAGCGTTGGCGATCTCCAGAAACGGGAGAAGGCGGATTGAAACCATTTTTCACCATTAATTTACAGGTGTGACAGGTCAGCGAAATTGGCCATTGGTTGTCCGCTAACTGATCTTTCCTAGGTTTGGGGATAGGGATTAAAAAAAAGCTGTTATCAGATCCTGCATAAACGCTGTTCGAGTGGTGAATAATGACGAACAGACAGTTTGATACCTGAAGTGTTCAGAGACGGTTTTAATGTGTATGATCTTCCCTTTCGCTCTTGAGAGTTTGGCAGTAGTGTTAATTCTCAATTTTTTGAAGACTTCAGGATAGCGGGAAGAGCTGGATTGGTTAAAAAACTATAACCTAATGCAATCTGCAACAGGCAGCAGGGGCGGAGATCTTTGTCGGTTTATTCCGCCCCATAAGGAGGACTGAGGTGAGAGTGTTGGATGCGACGAGATTAATTTTCTGTGCAACTTTCCCGCTAAAGAGGAGAGTTGTGGAGTTGACAATCGAAATATAAGTTCGAAAATAATGTTTAGGGTTTGGCTATTAATTCGCCGAGATCTCGCCGAAGCCGCTTTAAAAATAATCATGTTTGGGGGGGTACGGGTCCTTTTGTATTTTCTGTAGAGTTTCTTCTCTCCGTTAGTTTGTGCTCACTCTTGGGACTACCAAGGGGTTGTCGACAGCCTGCCTGCGGAAGATTGCGGAGTGCCAGCTTCCGCTGTCGTGATGACAACTTTCTGGAAGAAGCGAAAGGCATCATCAACAGTCGGAAACCGCTTATTGAAGGGAGAAAGTAGGATAGCTGTGGCCTGATGAAAAGGGGCTCACTCCGCTCGGTCATAACTCCAGCTGGAGTTGGATTTTAACATTAGGCTCGGTACAAGCTCATTTAAAGCTATTGGGGTAATGATCACTGCCGTATAAACAATCAGCGGGATTAGGTAAATCGATCCATAAGGGAATGGAAGCAAAAGGAAACATTAATACAGGAAGAAGTGTGTACATCTAAACGTTCATATGTAGGGAGTCCTGTGTTAAGGCATCCTAGGGAAAGGGATGTTAATCTACAAGGATCTTAGACTTAAGCGAGGTGACAGAGTCGCCTCCCATAAGGGGTTGGCGAGGTTTGAGTCTCCTTAGTATAACAACACGGAATTAAGAGCTGCTTAAAAGATCCAGCTTGTCGGACTTAGTAAAACTCACTCTGCGCGGAGCATCCGGTAGGTCAGTGGACAATGATATTCGTGCTGCCATGCAGTGAGTCTTGGTTTGAAGAGGGATGAGAGTAGGGGGACATTTTTTTATTTTTTTATATTTTTTTTTATTATTGTTATACACTACGGGTAAAACCCTATTCAAGGAGGGGTGTTAAAATACAAAAATTCAACTAACTCAAAATTAACGCAGATGAGCACAGAGCGGTCTAAAGTGAGGGAGATTAAATTGAGTAGGAAATAAAGAAGATGGAAAGAGAATTCCACACAGAACAGAGGTGCGGAAAGAAAGAGGCACCGCCAAGCGAATAGTTTGGAGTTGCTAATATCAAGACAAACTCATATGCCGACAACAGCACTCTTGTGCTATCGAGGGCGTTTAAAGGTGGTGGCAACGCGAGTGAAAGATCCTCGAGAATTGCTGATACGGTACTATAGAAAAGTAGATAAAGGCCAACATCGCGCCGCAAAGATAGAGGGTCAAGTGAAATAGAAGTACAGGACAGTTTGATAAGATCTTTTTGCCTTTGTCGACCTAATCCAAAAGCCGGGTGAAAGCTGAGCCCCCCCCAATATGAGAGCAGTACTCCATAAAAGGCGGATGAAGCCTTGTATAACTGGATATAGCTGGTGAAGAGGAAAAAAGTTCCGCAGTCTAAACAGAACTCCAGTTTTTGAGGCCGCCCTAGCAAGCATTGTATGTGAGGTTTCCAAGACATTTTTTTGTTTTATGTTAAAGAGCAAGGATTTTATGAGTTGTCAACAGAGAGACGCAAGAGAACGTCGAAGGAGATAGGAAGGTTAGAAGGGTGGTTTAGAGAGGGAAATTTGTAGAAGTTGGTTTTTAAGAATTAATATATTCAAAGGTTGAGACGAAGCCCAATCTGCCACACATGAATTTAGTATTTCCTCCCTCCCTCATATGCCACCGGGTCTTTCTATAGAGGTTAGCTGGCGATTTTATTTTACCAACGTTGAACGCGAATGACAGGGGTCAGTGTGCCTGGCAAACATTATGATTTAGTGTAGCATTATGTTTATTAGGTGAAAAAATTCTTTCAATTTAGAGTAGTAGTCACGAAAATTCCACAGATAAGGAAGGTGAACATGTATGTTTAAATATTTAATGAGGATGGTATTGTTTGAGACAATTTTCATCTATGACTAGGGGTAAATGTTGGAGGTGGTCAGATGGAGAGGATAAGGCTGGACTGTGGGTCTTCGTAGGAGGGTCAGACAAAATCTGGTGGTAAAGTGAATGGAAGTGTCTTACAAAGGAATTGGGTTGTAGCGACCGCTTTGTGGTGGAGGATTTTTCCGCTGGTATTATTGGTGAAGGGGTTTCGCCATGAATGCGAGATAAATTGGTTCAACAATCAAGTCATCTTATTGCGTGGATTTGGTTGGTCGTTTGGAAGAGCAACCAAAATCCTCATGTTTAGGAAATGGAAGGAAATCAGTAGCCTAACCAGTCAGCAGATTAGAATATGTGGACGGATATGACAGCTGTTTTTCATTGGAAACGGAAGGAATGGTGTCAAGAAGTGCTATACATTTTTGAAAATTTTGTTGGGGGTTACGATAATGGGATCCGATAATAGGATTGGTTGAGTTGACAAAGTCTGATACTGGAGATTTGCCAGTAAGTTATCATGCGAATGATTTTGAGAGACTGGACAATTTGAGCTAAGAATGGAAACCTCTGGGTCCTCCTTCATGGTTCCAACAGATCCAGAACTCTTAAAGCGTTTGTGGCGTTATACGTTTGAGACGGTTTTCCGATTTTCGTCTCTCTTGGAAGTCCAGGAAGCATTAAGAAAGGAGCGGGTCATCACTTAAAGCTGCTATTTGTGGGGAGCTATTAATCCTGTGGCGTATGGGGCAGGGGGCTGCTAGCCTACTGTAAGACTCTATGCAGCTCCGGGGAAGAACGCATTCATCGTGACAGCTACACTCATCAACATCAAAAATTCATCTATTATTGAAGGTGGTTATTCACGACCCAGAATTTACCCCTTCAAATTGGTGCCACTGAGTGACCATTGAACACCCAGCGAAAATCCATCAAATTAAGGTTTCTTTCTGCTGGGCGCCATCTGTTTGGTCACCTGGTGCGCCTGTACTGTATCTCAGTTCTGCAGGTGCGGACGCAATGCCGAGTAAGAGTACAGGTGGTCGAAGCATTCTCAAGTGACCTCTTAATGTGTTGCACACAGCTCTCAACCTAAGCTGACGACAATCATTTTCAGGACCGGAGAGCGGGTGTGCTCGCGGCATGTCACTGGGGGGAGTCTGTGGCGTCTGGGGCAGGGGGCTGCTAGCCCTACTGAAGACTCTATGCACCTCCGGGAAGAAACGCCAATTCATCGTGACAACGCTCACATCACTTCAACAATTATCTAATGATTGCAGGTGGTTATATTCAAGACCAGAACCCCTTCAATACATTTTACAAGGCATTGCTGAGGTAAAAAAAAATCAGAAGAAAAGCTATGGGAGGATTCAGAAGAGCTGGAATAATCTTCCAAACTTTCATATCAATTTTCTGTCTCTTCAATCCACCTTTATTACAGTCTCTAATTTTTTTTTTTTTTTTTTTTTTTTTTTTTTTTTTTTTTTTTTTTTTTTTTTTTTGTGAGAATTCCTACATCAGTCCCTTAAATACTTGTACGAAGGCTGTCCTCCCTTTTTTTCCGGTCACAGCCCTTGGGCTATCTTTGGTGCCTTTTTCAGCATGGTCTGCAGCTCACCTTGACACTTCCCGTGTGAGAGTACAGGAGAAAAACTGGTCATTAGTTTGCCTTTGACCGGGTCGATTATTTCTAAGGAACTTGAACCTTGTGTAACCACTGAAGAGGCTGTTCTGCGTTTTTGTTATATCTGCTTTTACGTTGAAAATAATATGGTGCCCGTGTGGGTACACGAGGGGGCTAAACGGCGTTAGAGTTCCGGAAGGATTTCCGACCCACATCCACAGCCTATCCTACTGCCTTGGGTCCGGGAGGTGTGTGTGGGTCTTGGCCTACAACATGTCGGAGGTTGGAAGCTCAAAGCCGAACTTTCCAGCATCTGTTATTTACTTTTTATGTTTCATTTTGTTTAGAGTTCCTGATTTTTCAGCCATGAAGATGAAGTTTTGTGGTTTAAATTTTTTTATGGAAAGTCTATTAAAGAAACACGTTATTTATATCAAGGAGAGCTTATACAACAATTACATTCGTGGTTTTCCCAAGGTTGACCACTCGGTCATTACTATTTCTAGCAGCAGGTATTTCCGCTTTTCTTCCTCCTATACCTGAGGGTTCTTTGCAAAATTTTGAATATCTTCGATCTGGTATGCCCCCTAACACCCCAGGTTCCCAAATTGGCAGGGCAATCCCGCAAAGGTGCTCTCAGTCAAAGTCGTTTTCATTCGTTTGGTTCATATGCTGTCTCCTTCCAGGCTTTAGCTGATAATCATTCCGATATTATTACATTTGAGATCCATACTCCAAAGCTTTACTGAGCATAGAATTTTCTTAGTGGATGCCTTGAAGAAGCTTTGGAATTGAAGACCTCAGTCAATTAATGGGAAATGGTCGTTTCTTCTTCATTCAAACTGTTTACTCGGAATCAAGTTCTATTTTGTCATCATCATCCTTAACGTCTCTGTGAAAACATTCCTCTTATTTCTATTCTTGATGGAATAAGAAACACATCCAAAGGCACAATTTATTCTTTTGAGCAGAAAAGCTAAGATACTGCTGTCATTTTAGAAATCTCCAGAGAAAAGATTTTCCGTTACAAACATTATAGATTCCCCTTGTAGGGACTCGCCTGACACCCCAAATTCTCGTGTACTGCTGACGTTTAACATTCCTTATCCCCTTCAAGGTGAAAATAGGGGTTCACAAGTTTACAGTGTTCGCAAGTCTTATTCCTCAGCCAACTCCAGACGTTTGCTCTTAAGATGTCACGGTTTGGTTCATCCCAAAAATGACTATAGGTATATGGGGACCGGATGATATATGCCCCAGTCTGAGGAAATTATTTCACACATTCCCTGTGAAAATACACCACACTGTAAAAACTGTGGAGGACCCCACAATGCTTCTTCCTTAAAATGCCCGTCTTACCTGTTTGAATAGGAGGTTTTGGGGTTATGTACCACACAAAAAAATGAGCAGGAGAGATGCCATACGCCAGCTCAATGAAAAATATCCTGCAAGGTAAGGCAATCTTATACTATAATTGCAGCCCCCATGCCTTCGCGTGTTAATCCACTGCAGAACTCATTCACTAAACTCTGCTCTCCAAAATCCCAACGAAACTCGGTAGTTACTGCACTTGCATGTCCTGTATTGCCACACTACGACTTCTCAATAGTACAAAAGCAGCCCTTGATACAATCTCCCGTTCCAAAATGCCATCAACAACCCTCCCGAAGACTTGTTTTTCACTAATCAAATGAAACTGAAGTTGGTTCATCACACAAGCTTTGAAAAACTTTCCTGGCAAGACACATGTCCATATCTCCGATATTTTCGCCAAACTCACGCAAGAGGACGACTGTGTCTCTGTCCCCCTAATCCGCCTCTCATTATTACTCAAATTCTGAAAAAACTGTTACTAGACACAAGAAAGAATAATCATATGCTAAATTATTCTTAAAATACAAGCATCCGAATTTCTAAACCAACACACACCCAGACGCAAAAAAAATGCAACTCAGAAGAGATCTCGCCATAAGTCTTCTGCTGAGACAAAGCAATGATTTATAGAGTATGTGGCAAACATCGCTATCGATCACCCGATAGTTGCAAGATTTATTCAGCTCTTCTGAATCTCAATAGCTCTTCTTCCCGATTTCCTAATCTCAGCAACTCCTAAAGGATTCTTTGCGTACGCGGATGAAATGATAATCAGCTCTCAAATTAGAGCTTGGATTGATGACCACTCCCTTTTCTTATGCTTCCTGGCGCTTTGGAGAGGGGGAATGGGAAAGACTGCCCAATGTAAACGCCGCAAACGCTCTAAGTGTTTTTTGGATGCTGTAGTAGTGATGATATTGGGCCCTAGAGGTTCATTCTTACTCAAATTGTCCATTTTTCCCAAAATCATGTCGCGTGATTGTTCTGCAAAATCTTCTAGTGATTCAGACTTTGCTCAACCCAAGGAATCCTATATTGGAACAAAATATCGCAAACCCAACTCTTCTGGATACACCTTCCTTCCCCACATTTCTGAATCTGCTTGCTTGGCAGATTAGTGATATCGCTCCTATTTCTAAGCAGAGCACTTTTGGTTGCTTCTTCCACGAGGTATATACATTTTTCTGTCTTTTTCAGTCACAAATTCTTTTAAGTTTCTATTATTTTTTGTTTTTAATTCCACCATTCAGGAACTATTCCTTCTTTCAAAGAGGCTGTCCTCCCTTTTTTCCCGTCACAGCCTTTGGTACTCCGTGAGCGCAGCCGGAATAGCCTCTTCCCCCAGGGGTCTTCTCTTCACCTCACACTTCTTTCCCGTGGATGAGATGTATATGGAGAAAACGGTTCTTTTACTCTCTTTGATGTTTTTGTATACATGCGTGATGAACTATTAAAAGTAATTTCTCAGCCTTAAAAAACATCTGTCAAAATAAATTATCTAAGGACTACAATAAGCAACAACTGTATATAGTTACCCCAGTTATTCGAAGATTCTTCTTTCCTATGGCCTCTTAATGCTAAGCCTGGTCTACCCAGAAAAAGTAATGTTTCAAACGGAATTTTAAGGTACTGCGCGGTTAATTTACTTGCTTCTTTGTGATGGAAGAAGTCTTCTCTGATGCGCTTTCTTTAGACTTTAAACCTTCTTGCCAGTGTAAAGCGTTCAGATGAGAAGAAGTATGTTCGTATTCTTGAAAAAACTGTGTTGATATTTTTCAGTGCTTAAACCCGTTAGTAATAAATGCTAACTTATAACCACCAACACTGCCAAATAATCGACATGGAAAACAGAAGTCTTTGTCACCAGAGAGGCAGAGACACTATATTCAAGCCACCCAAATTGTGAATACCATGCACTTCTAGATCTTCTTCCTTTGGTCTCTGGGAATTGTGCCAGGAAAGGTTGGAGTGGTCCATCTTAAAAATATCCTAAGGCAGCATCTTTGCCACAAATTGGATTTCGTCTGTGGAGGTTAGACTGAGACCGGTTTAAATTTAGATATTGTGTATAAGGTTTGCTAACCTGACTTTCACTGTCACAAAAGGTGACAAATAGATGAAGAGTCAGGTCCAGGTTCGTCATTAACAATAGAAGTACTAGGTACCGGACTAGCTTCCGATGAAACAACAGAGTTCTCAGTTACAATGCTTTCTTCTTTCTGTTTTTTTACTAAAAAAAAACTTTGACAATTTCTAGGAATTGATGCTATTATACATACCAATTATTACATATATTAAGTATATAGTATTCATTAAGTTATATTTGTCACCAGTTATGCAACTATTTAATTTCAAAAGTTGCAATTTTCTTAATAGCTTAAATCTATCGTTGAAAGTTATCAATAAATCAACAATTTTGTACTTCTACTCGAAATAAACGCAGTGATATTTATCAAAGAAAATCTTTGTTTTATTTATTAAAATGGAATATCACAAAGTAAAGGATGAATAAATTCAATATTTTCTTATTTTTGATATTGCTGTTCGTATATTAAACAAATTAATTAATTAAAAAAGTGGGAGTAACTGCCCCCATGCCCCTTAATCGCCGCCATTAATGGAATTAATGATATTTGTAAATGGAAACAAAATTATAACCAAAAAGGTAAAAATTTTTATAACTAAGGGCTGGAGCCAGGGTCAGAAAAAAAATTACCGGCTCCGCAGCCCTGCTTTAAAATATCATCAAAGTTTAATATCATCGAAAATTTTCGATAAATAAAATTGTGAAAATGGATATATAAAAAATATATAGATACTCCTTGGAAAATGGAAATATATCACAACGCACAACCACAGTGATTATACAACAGTATAAATATACTAACATACAGTAGGTCAAATAGATAGGAATTTATCGGACAAGTTTCGGATATGCTCTCAAAATTCAAAGTTTGCAGATATGCTCTCAAAAAAGTAAGTTATGCCTTTATTGTCTACGTTGAAATGTAAGCAACGTTGTGATTGGTTTATAACAAACAAATATCTCACCTCTTTCTTAAATGGCATGACCTTTATGACCTTTTTAAACATAAAGTAATTTAACAATTTTAATAAAAAGTAGTAGGGATTTTCCTTATAAACTTTTTTGCTACCATAAAATGAATAAATACTAAAAATATTTGTGATTGTAAAAATAAACTTTTGCTATATACGAAGGTATGTTCTTTTTATTTTACATTTTGGTGACAAATTTTGCCGCGAAAAAGTACAGTCCGAAAATTATAACATTGGATTGAAGTACTATAATTTTATTTGTATCTATACTATGATTATACTCTGAATCTCTGATATTCATATTTGACCAAACATAGGTCAAAGTACCAAATAGTCCAAAATCTAAATTTGTTAACTCATCGGTTAACTTGAAGGCTAAGATATGGTTCCTGTGTGTGTACTCGCTCTTCAATAATCGGTATCACCATTTTGTTATTGTTAATAAAAAATGAAATTGCTGGCTTGGTGAAAGGCAGGTGTTTTTAAAAATAATGCGTAGATAAAATTGATTAAATTATTTTACGTAAGAGTTTTTAGTCAGCCCTTATCGCAGTATAAAATATCATAGTTTCATACCGTGTTGTGTAGGTAAACCCTAATCTAATAATAATAATAATAATAATAAAAAAATCAAAATATATTGATATTTAGTAACTGGTCTATGATATATTCCATTTTTGCGATTTAACAATCTGTTTGGAAGTAGCTGCTCTTGTTTTTTGTATGCCTATGGGAAACGTTTGTTTTTCTATACCATAGGTCTATCAAGGATATGAAAATGCTTTTGTAAAATTTTGGCGATCCACTAGGCTTAGCAATAATTATAGGACCTAATATAGTTCATCTGAAGACTACAAATTGTTTAGAGGATTTTGATATTTAGGCCTAGTTGATTGATTTCAGCAAAATTAGGTCTAAGTTTTCCTAAAAAAAAATTTTTTTTAATTTATTCAGCTTACTTTTGTTTCATTCTTGGTACAATTGGTTTAGTTTTAGTAAAAGCTATTTACATATTAAAAATTTTTATTCAGTAATTATATAGCTGAGGTGACATATATTTGTGTAACTATTGTGTTAAAATTCTAAACTTTTAATTTACAAAAATGGTATAAAATTTTTTATTTTTTTTGGGTTTCATTTGTATTTAAAATTTGTTGAATAAAATATTAACGCTTGTGAGGAAAAAGGTTGGGTAATGAGTTCAACAGATTCTGACCAAATCTGGATACTGTATTTTTTTCTGATAATAGGTTTTATATATCTTTCATCCATATTTAAAAGTACTAAAACAGTAGTGCCAAACCTCTCTCATATATAAATATAATCAATGTACTAAAAAAAATTTTTTGCTTAAATTTGTTTTAGGACCTATTAAGTTTAGGCTATGGTAAGTTTTGTTAATTATACATAGTAAATCTGTGTCTACTTAACCAAACTCATTAT
>JABUQX010023867.1:0-22500 GCA_015478945.1 Trachelipus rathkii | reverse complement strand
TAAAAATCTAATTGTGCATGGGAGTTCATATCTATTTGAAAGTAAATTCGAATTTTAAAGCTAATTTTTTAATTTGAATGAAACATTATTCAGCAAACCAATACTAACTAACAATATACGCCCATGCTTGTTTAATATTTATTTTTTTCATAAAAGAACATGCTTTAAAGTTCAGCAAGCATTGCGAAATAAATTAGCAACCTTGTTTCAGACATTAAGGAATTCCTTACTTTTGGTGCTCGCTTGTGTGCGTGAGCTTTTTTCATGATTATTACAGCAGTTGACAAAAAACAAATGTAAATATTGAACATTTTCTTACGTTTTGTAAAAGCCACAAATTGCAAAAAAAAAAAAAAAAAGAGTGAAACACTGTCTTCTCATTCTTATTTTTCTTATTTCTTCATTTAGATGAACTCTTATGATTCAATGTCTGTTTCTTATAATAAACTTATAAGTGAGATCTTTTTATAGCACCGGACATTAATTATGAAATTTGCTACCTTCCTTTTAAAATATATTTAATTAGTGAACCATCATATATATTATATAGAGCCACTGAAGAGGGGGAAAGCCCTTACATCTGCCCCGCAGCACAATATCCTTCCTGTAACTAATGATTGTTTCCCCAACTCGCATTTAGAATAAATGCCAACCAGCAAGAGAAACAATTCTTATCTGTTGGTTTAGTTTTTAAAATATAGGTGTGTGGAGCGAGATGCTCACAATTGAATAAAGGTAAGGTGCTATATCTATGTGCGAAAAATCTCATAACTCTCAGTAACATGTACCTGGCCGAACTATTGCGAAACTCCTACAACTGAAACATTATTTCATTTATACTAATATAATACCAAACTCAGAAAGAAAAAATAACTGCGGCATTTTAATACAAGCCTTATAAAATACTAGCGCAAAAAAACGAAGACGCCTTTAGCCCAATACACAAATTGTCTTATTCACTGCCTCATACTACAGAATGACGAGTAACGTTATTGAGTTATTATTTATTAAAACTATTATTCCTTATAAGGTAACTCATTTGCAGCTAAAATGATTATAATTTATATTATTATTTTATTATTATGTATTATTATTTATGTATTATAGACGATCTATTTTCATTTAATTATAACTATCTCCTATCATATATCATTGCGTGATTATCATCATATTATTATTATTATATTATTATTATTATTATTATTATATTATTTTATTTATTATATTATTATTATTATTATTATTATTATTATTATTATATATTATTATATTATTATTATTACTGATTTTGTTAATAACGGAAGATTATTATGTCCATATACCGATAGGTTCATAACTGGAAACGAAATTTGTACCTGAAAAGTTACCTGTAATTTTTAGAATCTACCTGAGGCATTGAACTACTAATTTGAAAACGTCTTTTGGATTCTTGTGGTTAATTGCTTGTTTCTAGAGATTGAAAACTTTTAAAGTCTCATTCCGATTCTTGTTTTCTGACAATGAAACGACTTGTGTTCTTTTGTATCGTTGGATTACTAAATGAAATTTTTGATTCCTTCTGGAAGTTTTCCAGCACGAATGAATTAGTTGCTTGGTATACTGAGAAGGAAACTTAGAAAAGTCAACAAAGAATTAATCCTCATTCTTTGCAAGATTATCCAGGGATACGAAACCGAGATTAAATTTCAAATTAGGGCAATGCCCTTACGATAAGAACTTTATATTTATTAATAAACTTGTGTTCTACGCCTTCAAAGTAAAACTAAATTCTAATTAAATTTAAATTCTAACATAATTTTTTGTGTTTTTATTTATTTTAGTTTAGAAAGAATTAGGTGTATGGTCTTATATTATATTATATATACTATATATATATATATATTATATATATATATATATATATATGTGTTACATATTAATATATATATATATATATAATATATATATATAATATATATATATATATTATATATATATATATATATATATATATATATATATATATTCCTTTTGTTTTCTTCAATATATTATTAAATAAATAAATATTATTAAATAATTTATTGCTAATTTTCTCACCTATGAGTTTTTTCTCTAAGAAGATCGAACAATTGCAGAAACAAAGTGTACGAAAATCATCTTAAGCATTAATATTTCAATATAATTTATTTCCAAAATTTATTTATATATAATATGTTTTAATGTATATATATATTATATATATATTATATGATATATATAAATATATAAACAGGAAATATTGTTGTTGTTAAGGCTGCTAGCCGATGGGCGTCGCCAGTTCCAACTGGGTTGGCAGGCTTAAATTTGAGTAAAGCTTTTATATATATATATATATATATATAATTATATATATATATAAAATATATATAATATATATATATATATTATTATATTATATATATATATAATATATATATATTAATATATTATATATAAAATTATATATGATATATATATATATATATATAATATATAATATATAATATATAATTATATAATATATTAATATAATATATATATATATATTTATAATATATATATAATTATATATATAATATATATCAGGGCTTTAAGCAGTTAACATCTTTATTTATGTCCTAATCACTATATTATTATATTACACTTATTTTTATTTTAAGTATATATATATACTTATATAATGAGTCAATAATATAATAATATTTTCAAACAAGTATTTATAAAACTAACAGCTCGTTTCGGAAAATTTAAACACATTATTTTATTATCATTGTATAAAAAATATCTGTATTTAACTTTCATACAAAATAGTATTTATTCATAATTGAAGTGAGCAATAGGCAAGCATGCCAATATGGAAAATCACATATAGAGCAGTGTGCTAACTTAATTAGAATATTATATCAAAAATATGATTAGAGTATTCTTTCTGAGATACGTGCCACTAGAATTAATAAAACAACCACTGTTTTGAGAGTAGATAATAAATAATCTAATTGAGCGAACACTAAATTTAATATGCGTATAGCTACAACATGCGATTTATAGAAGCCTCAGTAAGAACTCCGACTTAACCTGTTACAGGTCTCCCTATAAGTACATTACGTGTCTCGAGTCAAGTTCTTAAGTATCTCTTAATCTCAAATGTTTATCCAGGAGTAGTGTGTTTTAAGTAATAACTTTTTAACATGGTGACTATTGACATAATTGAGGATAATTTGAGTTCTGTGTGAATATTTGCAAAGATATTATTTAACACTGTTATTGCGGGACGGAATCGTATGTTACTACAAAGGATTGCTCTGTATGTATAGACTTGAAGACAAACAAGATCATTTTAGTTTGCTTCACTATGCAGTTTCTTGTCCTTTACAGAGATTCTCTGTACCAAAGTTCTAGCTCGTTCTTATATCGGCCATTATCTAGAGAAGTTAAAAACAATAAGTAGAATGAACGCTCTGCGTCTTTACCATATAACTAAATCACGTATATCCTATGAAAAGCAGAGCAGTTAGCATTGGCAATAGTATAGCTCATTAGTATGTCAATGCTAGCAGGTTTATATATTATTCAGTAGAAACCTGACATTCAAAGAATTCCAAAGAAGAAGTTATAAATTCCAGATACGGAGTTATTAGGATCTTCTCCGGTACGTCTCGTATCGGAATTGTTGCTCGTCTTCCGAGACGAGAGTGAGAGAAGGACGGTCGGCTTTTTCATTGTTCTCTGCTTGCATTCTGTTTTGTCATCATGGTTATGAACCAATTATCAAGAGAGATTCCGTTTGTATATTTAGGAAAACAAGTCCCAGTTTTCTGTGCAGATGATTATTACATTCTCAAACTGATCTTCTTAAATCTATCGTATGTTTCTAATAAGAAAATTTTTTTGCATTCACTCCCTTTTTCCTGATTGCTATATACTGACACATTCTAACACTGCCATTTGACAACAGACAAAATTAGTCTCGAGAGATGTTTCGTGGCAGCGAGAGGTTTGATTTAATTCAACTTGTGACATAGATGATGAGATTTCGTGCATATATAACAACTCGAAGACATCTACATCGTCATTAGTCAGTTTTTCTCGAAGCCAACAAAAAATATATCAAGCCATGATGTATTGTATTGACGGTACTTGAGAGCTCTGCTGATTCAACAATGAATAATTTGCTGCCTATACTTGAGGCAAATCATCGGTATTTTCTTTCTGTTTAAAGGATTCTTATTGCATGCATCATTCGTACAAATGCCTCCTTAGAGACACTCTGAACCTTGCCACCTGTGTTTTCTCTGAGTGCACCCTTTGAATAGAAACTATATATTAATATACTTATATGGAACACAATATATAACCCAATTGGTTATAGGTGATGTTTGGCCCAAGGACTGATTAACACTATTTAACTAATACTGGAGGAGAAGAATCCGTACTCTCGACAAGAATAAGAGAGAACGTAAAAATACATAGACTACCTACCGTATAGGTTCTCGCATCGAAAGCGTATCATAAGCGAGATTCCTTAGGTAATTGTTGTCTCGAGGTTGTGCTTCAAATCAATTTAACTATTCTGATAGATATAGTCACCTCCTCTAAGTCAAAAATCAAACTACCCAACTGGCAAAGAACAATGACTTTTGAATATTCAATGAAACTAATTTTCTCACCTCTTAATTAGTTGACTGTGAGGGAGCCCTGACAGCTCTTTGCCAGACATACTACAAATTGAGATATATAAAAAGGCCCGTAACTATATTATTTAGACGTAAGTACCTAAATCTTGAAAAGTTCTATCGGTACGTGACAAATACTCACGATCTGTATGGGCCTCAGTCTTGTCTCTCTCAAAAATGCCTCCTAACCAATGGGGTTTGCGTCAAGCGCTTTCAGTCCTACAAAGCATCCAGATTAAATTATACCACTCTTATCAGAATGCATTTCGGACAAAATCAATTTGTCGAAATAGTCCGACACAAGCGATCTCGTAATGGAAATGGATATGCGTGCTCCAGAAACTATCAGGCGTATTCATCTGCTAGATAAGCTATACGTGAGCCATCGCTTCCAGTTTTAACACATTCTATTCACAAATGCTTCCTTCATTATAAGTCAGTGCCAACATTAGAAAGGATGACATGATTCATCCTCATCTGAATCGGAAACTGGTTGGCATATGTGAGTCAAATTTTCTTCCCCTTTTCAAAAATGGCTTTTCAATGACTGTGTCTCCAGCATTATTACCGAAAGCGGTAAATCGCAGCGTACATAAAGAAATGTCCACAACTAATGGAAAATTATTGAGGATAAGTTAATTCTATGTGTATGTATTGCTGACTAAGTATGATGCTTTCTTAGAATTTTCGAGTATTAACTTAGAGAGGATTCTAATTACCGGTAACGTCCTGAAGGAAACATCTGCACTTCAACAGCAAGTTTTATAAGATTTTCTTTCATATGTCCACTTACAAACTCAGAAAAAAACTCTTAAATAAATAAAATCTATTTTATATAACTAGCATGAAGTCGTACAATCTATGTTCAATGGTATTAGAGAAGACTCTAGATGTACTAAATGACTCAATTAACGAACTTTTTAAAATTTGTGAGGAAATATAATCAATACTGAGAAATACTGTCAAAAATGTTCCGCTAGCGCCTCGGTGCGTTTAGTTCACGATTCACACTTATTCGAAGCAAACGATTTAAAGCTTCTCCATAAATTGAACTCCTCTTAAAATACTGCGTGGGTAGCATCTTTCTCCTCATCTAAACATCAACAGAGTCTGCCATTTACGTCCATTGAGGTGGAATCAACGAGTCTTTTATATAAGTAACTGTTTCTTGCTAGTCGAACTATCATAGATGAATGTCCAACGTATCTACCAATGCATTTTTCTACGTGCACTGTCATTCTACTAGTAAAAACGAAGATTACTTGCGAAAATTAGACGTGATGCGCAGCGAGAGACATATATGAGAAGACTTGTCCAAAGATGAAGGTACCTTGCGAATCAGGATGGGTGTGGGTTCTTTCATCATGACGATATATGCGAAAGTAGGAGGATTGCCTCTTGTGTATCTTAGTTGCAATTATTGGTATCTTTATTACGTTTCTTTTTACTACATTTCCAAATTTTTATCTGAGTTCTTCCTTTTCAAATTTACTGCAACACCAATATATATATATATATATTATATATATATATAATATATATATAATATATATATATATAATATAGATATGATATATATAATATATATACCTATATAATATATATATATAATAATATATAGTATATATATAAAAGTTACAAAAAAATTATAGTATATAATATATATATTCTAGAACTGCAGGGCACAAAATACAGCTCCTCCGTAATATTCCTAAATATAACATGACCAAAAGAGAAAAAAAATTCTGATGATACTAGCATTCAAAAATGTAAACAGAAAAAAATTAAAAGAATTAAATAGCAAAAATAATGTTGAAAATGATTCATCCGTGTAAGTCACTTTGTTTCAAATAAAAAGAAAGATTGAGTTCTTTCTCCCAAATGCTTAAATGTACGCTAAAAATGGACTACTAACATCAGGTGTTGTACAAAAGCTAAATGATCCATAACATTTGATAATAAGAGTAGTAAAGTGACACAGACATATTTAATTAAATATTTTAAAAGTAAAACGTTATATTAATAACCAAGGAATTCTTCCTAATTTAGTCACAAACAATGCTGTGGACTCAAACTCTGAATATGCACTGGAATTTAGGAATGAGTCTCTCGACTAGAATATATAGAGCTAGTGGCGATCAATCTGGTCAGAAAGCAAGGCAAAGTCTGTGAAATATATCAATAGATACTCTGAGACCTAAACAACTTAATAAAGGAATTGTGAGTACAGCTGAGATTTTGAACACAAAATCCAAATAGAATTTTTATCAGGTGAGAATACTGAGTGAGCATATCACTATGAGAAAAGAACCGACAGAATTAAAAAAAACACACAAGTCTACCATATTGCAGTATCTATTTTCTCTCACACACAAAAGCAAAGATGATATAAATTATGAGTGAATGTGAAGGAACTCCCGTAATACTCGTCAAGAGAAATTTGTGTGGAGAAGAAATGACGATATGAAACATAGCCGTTACGTCCAATTAATTATTCGATAGCACTGTGTTATACTATTTCTGATAATAACGAAAATAATAGCAACTAAGTGTTATTAGTATGTTTAACTTTATCATATGACCATATATATATATAGTATACTCTATAATTACATATTTCTTTATATAATATAACCTCATTAATGCTTCTATAAAACTAACATAAATTATCAATAAATAAAATGGTATATATAATTATTATATTATAACCATATATACTATATAACTAAATATATTCATCTTTTATAGTGATTATGAATGTGTATTATTTAAATTCATATATTATATGTTAAAAATAAATTCTATATTATCGCCGTTGTAAATAACCTATTAATGCGAACCTGAAAACGAATCGTATTGACATCTCAAAGATTCCCAACGTATACTCTCAAAAAGTAATAAGAGTATAACAAATATTATTAAGGATGATTCTAACTTATATTAATTAATTGATGCCAATATGTTTAGTTATATATTATATATATATAATATACATCGGGTTTGTATAATGTTTTAGGGCATGTGCTATGTTAAATTCTAATTGTATGTGAATATAATAATATAACATACCAATAATGGTAAAATTATAATAAATTATTACTAATTAATTCATAGCGTATTAATAACTATGACTTATACTAATAATAAATTTTATTCTAGTACATAATATCATCATCAAAAGAAGTCAGTGATTCACAATAAATATTATTCATCAGTTCAGACATTGGCTATAATGTGAAACTTTTTATTGTGTATCATAATATCATATACGATTACCAAAATGGCGGAGGTAGGTACTCAAAAGAATATCATATTTATAACCTTTTGTTATATTAAATATCACTAGATAATTTACTAAATTAGATTTATTACAATGATAAAAAACACTTTATGAAAGTATATTTATATGTCATTGTAAAGGGAGAAAATTTTAAAAATTACTACAAAAACATGTTGAGGATAGAACACTTACTTCTTTTCTAAATTTTGGAGTTATTTTCTTCTAATTTGTATTTACAGTGTCAGAAAAAGTAAGTTTAAATAAAGAATGTTTACTATAAGTATAAGAGTAGCCTTTAGCTTACTGTACTATTATATATTTGATAGTTTTTCTATTTATCCATTAAATTTCTTAAATAACTATAAATCTATTGAAATAAATTGCACAGAAAGTTATGAAGCATATATAAATATTATTTATTTAGTTACCTGAACCGTTAATCGTTCGTAAACCTCGGACATTTTCAGTTTCGATTCTAGCAAATTAATTAAAATATTTTCAAAGATTTGACAGATTACAAGCTATTTAAAATGGCAGAAGCCTATATTACATAAAGACATCACCAAAACCAGACATTATAACTTAAATTTATAATATAAAATCGTATAAAACTCTAAAATAGATATAAATATAATATGAAAATGCACCTAAATTTTAGATAGTTGAAAAACTAAGTTTTTTCTTTGAATATAATAAAAGCTATGTTATTTCTATATATGAATAATAAAGAATAATATAATTATAAAAATAATAAAAAGAAATAAAATAATAATATAATTAATATATAATATTATGTATATAAATAGATATATATATAAAAATATATAATAATATAAATAATATAGATTTAATAATATATAATATAATAAATAGATAATATATAAATAATATAATATAATAGATATATATAAAATATATATAATATTTATAAATAATATATATATATATAGTATATATAATATATATGTTTTCGACTCCGTCAGTTTTGATTTTTTTTTTTAAATATAATTGCAAGGAAAAAGATACTTAACTATGAATTAAAGATGGTTGAGCGGCACAGATGCTCCATCCCCCTGGCCAGTAGAATCATAACCAAAAGTGAAACACAACCTTGCACCCTTCACACAACCCGCCATATTCTACTAACCAAATAATTATGACTTTAATATCTCGCCTCGCCAATCTATACTCTCTCTCCTTCAAACATTCCCTTTATTAGACTTCAATCCACTTTTTCATATCGGTAGAATCTCCAACAACGGTCGATCCTCCACACCCACACTACTAATAATATAAATATATATATATATATATATATATATATACTAGGAACCTATACATGAAATTGATACATATAAAATTATAAAATATTTTTATAATTTATATATATAATATATATATAAATCTAAATATATATATAAGTTATAATATAATAATTAATAGTATATATATATATATTTCCGAGGATTGGAGGAGAACAGTAATCTAATTAGATACCCATATATAAGGGTAAGGGAATAGGGGTAACTTGAACATAAGAATATATAGGGAAATTAGTTTATTAGTGTTGTAGAAAAATATATATGCTGGTAGACTTCAGCATCTTAATTTTAATTTATATATGAGAATTATTTATTAAAGTAATAATATAATAATTTAAGTAAAGAGGAGTTACTGACAAAGTGAAAATTAAAAGATAGATGGAAAACCCATTTGTGATTCGTCAAGATTTTTTAGGTTTATTGTCTCCAGAAATCAGGGCTATGGAGCCAGTAAATTTTTTGCTGCCTGCCTCCGGCTCCGCTCCGGCTCCGGCTCGGCTCCGGCTCCGCTCCGGCTCGGCTCCAGCTCCGAGACATCTGTAAAGGCACATCATTTTAAAAAAATTTGTCTGCTCCTGCTCAGGATTCCAATCTCCGATAACGGATTTACAGCATAATTTAAAAGATTTAATCGGCAACAGCTTTGGCACCATCTCTTAGTTATAATTTCTATATTTACGCAATCATTATTTCTCTAAGATACAATATTTTTATGCTATAATCCCCCACCCCAAGAACTTTTTACTCGTTAAAAAAAATTTCGGCAAAATATTTTTATGCTAATGTTTGATTCACTTTATTTGAATAGTCTTAAAAATTGGATTCGGTAAATCAATAAAATAATAATATAACAAATAAAGTACTCTCAGATATAAGTAAGGTTACAATACTATATAATTATATAATATACCAAAATATAGTAAATATTATTATTATACTACTATATATTTGAATTAAAACTATATATATATATAAACTATTAATTATATATAATTAATATATATTTATAAAAACTATAACACCATAAATATAACTATATATTAATAAAATACCAGGTGTATATATAATAATAAGCCTAATAATAATATATATATATATATATATATATAACACCAGCAAACCCTATACTAGCTACTATATATAAATAATAAAAATATAATAACGATTATAAATAAAAATAAAATAAAATAACCTATAATAAAAAATATTACAAATATACAATAATATATATATATTTATATATATATATATAATATATAATATATAATATTACAAAAATAAAATATATATATATAATAATAAAAATAAATAATATATTATTATAATAAACATAAAATAGTAAAATTGATAAATATATAGTTAACATTTAATGATGGCTACTAGGAAATGACATTAAAACGAATAATTACCAGAAACTAATATATCGATACCTCAGATAATCTATCGATATCGTATACCATTATATATATATTTATTATACTAAAAATAATTATATTAAATATAAATAAATAATTTATAAATATACCGATTGATCTAGATTTATATATATATATATATATTTAAACTTATATATATTGATTTTAAAAATTATAAATATTATAGTATATTATAGTATAATTATTATATTTAGTAGAATTTGAAGAGCTTTACATTATCATAATATTTGCGATAGCATCAAATAAATAAACTATTAAAATATTATATATTATAATTTAAATTAAAAACTAATTATATTAAAAATATAAATAAAAGGTTCTAATAATATATATACTAAATAAATACTAATAGATAAAAATTATATTACTTGGAAAATGTATATCTTAGTAATAATATAAACTTGGAATGTATTAATATTAATCCCATACCTCCTTAAAAAGTTTGAAAAAACTATTTTATACCTAAAATTATTAGAGATATACTTATAAATATATATAATATATCAAATTATAAAAAGAGCCACAAATCCATATCTCAAAAACCTACCCAACATAGCTAAATGGAAAGGAAGAACATTGTTGGAATGCGGTACAATTTATGTTAGTGCAGGTGGAATATGTAAAAAAAAAGAAGCTTAAGTTTTCAAGAAATAGTAAATGTTCTATAGATATTCACCGACGCGAGAAGATAAGCCTATAATTTAGAGACTTGTATACGTTGCTTGTTAAAATAAATAGACTTATCTGTAAATTTTTGTTTATTATTTTTTAACTAAAGAATACCCCAAGGATTATCGCAACCGATGGCAGGAGTCGGCTGGTCCTCTTCAAGCCTTCCGCGGGTAATACCCGGGGATTGAGACTGCCTCCATATAAATAATAATTGCATATTATTGCATAGTTAATCCTCTTATGGTGTGAGTGTGCACGAACGTAAAAATAGATAAACTTGAGAATAAGTGTAAAGGCCCTAACTCCTGTGACCATCTTCCTCAAATTTATTTTTAAGTTTTTAATTATTATAAACCAAAAATATAAGTATAATGTATTAAATTATTTATATTAATTTTTCTTTTAATATTATTTATATTCAGTCGTTTACTACCATATAACTCATAACAAAGATATAGATATTAGAAGCCATATTGATCTAGTTAAGTATATAGAATATAAAGTTTAGATAATAACTTTTTTACCACTATTTTAAGATAAGCAAGTGTAGACATTATAATTACTAAAAATTAAATTAATAATCAAGAATAATTAGAATGGCAATAACAAAAATTATTATTAATAATATATTAAATAAAACACATAATTCCCTTAGATGACCCGGATTAAATAGCGTAAAAGCAAAATATATATAATAATAATAATAGAGTTATGAGCAAATTCAGGACATTTATGATAGCTGTCACACAGACTTGACTTAACTCAGATAATATCACATAATCAAAAATATATATAAAGAATATATGTAATATGCAAGAAAGTAAATTGTGAGAGCAAAAAGCTATCCTTAAAGAACTCAGATATATAAATGAAATAAATAGGTATACAGAGAGATGATATAACACGAAAGAAGATACCACTCTAGTAAACTAGATCATAAGAGCTATATACAAGATGGTCAATCCCTCCTTATCTAGTCGCAATTATAGTTTCGCCAAATAATAGTATTGAAAACCTTACAAGACACACACTCAAGTCCCTAGACAACATCGACAAAGATAAAAAAGATAAATGAGTTCCTAGGAAGTTCTGAGAGGACTAGCGTTTTCTCTATAAAAAAGAAGAAACAAAACGACTTTCTAGATGACAATGACACTTGAAAGGACAGAATCGTATGTACAAATTTTCATAACTAATGAAAATAATTCTTGAATTGAGAAAAAGAAGCATTTACTGAAGATTTTGGATTCCGACATAGGAAACCAAAATAACTTGTTGAACAGATGGTAGCCCATATCAATTAATAAGAGGAAGGATTACAATTATTAAATGGTTGGAGACCATAATCTCACGTTAATGGAAGACTAAATGAACATACTCCAGGCGCATTATAAATACAGAGAAAACATTATATGGCAAAGTAATATATTTTTAGTGATTCACGCTGAGAAATTAAAAAGTACGATCAGCCAGGAAGTCCAAATAGAGGCTCTTATTAAAAATAATATAGTACCCATGTACTAAATTAAAGATGTTCATGCTGATTGCCATAAGTGCGAATCGATACAAACTCAGCCAAAAAGTGAGTACATAAACTGCGCGCGATCTCCGCCCTCCAAACTGAGAGTCAAAAGATTTTTTTCCCTATCATCGTCTTTTTGCTTCAGTAGAACATTCCAACCATATTAGTTATGTTTAACACTCTATCTATGTACTAAATAAGCGAATAATAATCACATAGAACGTATAAAATATAAAATTCTATATAATCTCCAATATATTCATGTGTGACATTTTCTGGTACGCGAGATTTACCGCTTCGGGGTAAGGTGAAGCATCATGATGAGAGGAGCCCAAACAAACAAAAAAATAGTTTGGAAAACTTATATGCCCGCTGCTCGAAATAGATGCCGGAAATCAGTCTAATTGATAAACCATATGTGAAAGGGAAGAAAAGCCATACAACAATCAGTTCATAATTTCAGAATGAGATCATTTCTCTATGTGGGTACTACTATAACAGGAAAACATCATTAATAATAGTGAGAAAGGAAGTCGATGCACGTATAGCTTACTAGCAGATGAAACAGCTGATATTTCTGGAAAGGAACAAGTATCCATAGGTTGCGCTATTTCGACAAAGAGTTCGATGAGAATAGATGAAAGAGAAAAGATAATTTTTATTGGCCTTGTAGACATGAGAAGAAACTGATCTTACGCTAAATCAATATGTACGAAAGACCTATTGACAAAAGTCCTTTGTCCGACCGTAAGAAACTTAGATCCGATAAGAAACTGCCCTGGGCTTGTTTGATACGAAATAAGCCCTGTATCTATACGATGTGCTGCAAAAAGAAAGATGTCAAAGCAAATATCCCTGACGGAAAAAGAGTATAATAATAAAAAAAGCATTGTATATACTTTCATCTCACCATCACAAAACAATATCTCAAAAGTAAAGTACATAGAATTTGAATCACAAAACCACAAAATCCTCCTAATACTGTGGAAAACTAATAAACACGGAAAATCTACTTACAGAATATTATTCGACGAACCTCGAAAAAGCGCATTGGAAGAGAAAAAATTTAATGAAAAAACCGAACATCCCAAAGCCTATGCCAGACAGATGGTCTAAAAGCAAACCATCAAAGTGCCCAATCGAGGAGTGTTCTAAGAGGTATAATACAGCCACTTGTACGACAATATGCAATAGCAAAATTTAGAAATCACATATTCTACTTGAAAGAGAAAATGCAAACCGCTCCACTAGAGAAGCAAGAACGCTAATTTACAAGTATACAGTTCAAGCCAGGAGCCAGATACCAGGCTTACATATTATCATATTGGTTTTAATATAATTGATTCGTCACGACAAAAAAAAGTACTCTGTACCCAGAATGCTCCTCAATAGCCAAGACCTTCCGGATAAGATCGTCAAAACCATACGTGCAGCCACATTCATACATATTGTTTGAAGCAATGGTATAGTGCCATCGCGAAAAAGAATGAAAGACCAAAAAATCACCGATGAAAGTGTTAAAAGAAGCTAATACAAATCGCCGAGCAACTGGGAAGTTTGAGTACCATGAAAATATACACAACGGATTTGGTAAAAAACCAGAGGCAGAAAATAAGACAACCAGAACAAAAACAAATCCCCACTCGGTGTTCTGAGAAGATCTATACTTAATATACTCCGTATAAATCAGAATTACTATAACTCTCCTATTTCGCTCAATTAGCGTTGGATCTACATCACAAATAACACGGATGATCACGATAGTAACAATATAGCATATTTTAGAAAAAAAAGCCCGATAACTATAATATACATTAAAATTCCATACATCCATTTTCCACAATGGCTACTCATAACAACTACGAAGAATGAAGTTAAATGAAAGAGAAAATCATTCATTTTATGTTTCAATCAGAAAGTTTTAAGAAATCTAAGGAACTTTTTGGGTACAAAATTTTGAAAGGACAAGAAAAGCTGAGTATGAGATAAGAACTTAGAGAAGATCTTGGTGCCTCTCCAACCAAAGTCTTAAAGTTCTAGAACTAAAACCTTTCTTTCCCGTACGAGCAGAAAACCCGGCATAATTCGATTTTAAACTACTCGCCCAAGCCATTGCAACCACACAGAATACAAAAATAGATTGCATTTTATCACTTACTCTGAGTGTATCAATTTGCCGTTAACGAAAAAAAAAATAGAAAGATCATAAAAAAGTAACATATGGAAAGGACGGAAGGTTTAAACGGTAAAATCGGCAATATGATAGTGTGGTAACCATAAAAAATTTGTGTTATTGAAATTATGATTATTTTTATATTCCATAACAAGTAGTTGAGGGTCTATATATTGATAACAGCAAGAAATTAGAATTGTTAATACAAACAATAAGTAGCTGTAATTATATACTGGAAATATTTCAACAAAGAAATGTTTGTAGACCAAAAAATAAAAAATAAATAAATTAGTAAATAAAATTTTTTTTAACATAAATAAATATAATCATTTTAATATCCAATACAAATGTTTACTAGTTATATGTATTCTTTATCGAGATTAACATTTAGTGATTTTCGTCGTCAGATAGTATAAAGTGAACTATAACATGTAACGAATAATAATAATACAAATACAAATTATAAAATAACAAAAATGAAAACAATAAAATAAAAGATCATATTAAATATATATTATAAATATAGTATAATATAATATTATTATAAACCTAAATTATATTAAAATAATATAAAGCTCCTATCAAAAAAAATTTAAGCTGCCCCCCCTAGCTTGGAAGCTGCCGACGCCATTATATAACTATTTATAATATATATATATAGATAAGTATAATAAATTAAAATAATACTCAATAAATAAAGTAGTAATATATAGATATATATACTATAAAACAAATCCAAAAAACCTAAAGAAAACGCTAAACCAGAAACAACCCTAAGATATAAAAGAAAAAAACAAGCCCCACTAAATCACACCCCACAAATAAAAGATAAAATAATAATAATATAAATATAAATATATAAAAATATAAAAAAAAAAGAAAAAGAGTAAGATAAGAGTGTAAATCTATATTGGATAAATAATAACTTAAAAGAAAAATATCTGATATAGTAAAAAAATAAATGTTTTCATTTATATAGATTTTTAAACCTATATATATTAATATATTAGTATATATATATATATATTATATATATATATATATGTGACGGTGAGAATTAAAAAGCGATCAAGTAGGCGGTATATTACAACAGCTTATCGGCCAACAAAAAGCAGAGAAGGTCCCAGGTTACGGCAAAATGGCCGGTTGTGATGAATGTATTAGTCGTGCTCTCACTTTGAAGCCTGGCTTTCGTCCTGTTTCGGACGTTAATCAGTACACCACTCCAAACTCTGTCAATAAATTTGGCTCTGCCTAGATGAAAGGTGGATGTGTCTATCGCGTACTGTAATAATTAAATATTAATTATAATACTATTATCTAATAAGTAATAATTAGTACTGCAATATAATATATATATAAAATGACTAAATAATATCAAAATACAAATAATATATCGTACATACTAATTATATACTTAAGATATAATATATATATAAATAATAAGTGAAAAAAAAAATAATTTTCCGTATCTTAATATATATATATTATATATATTATTATATAAATATATATATGAATTAAATATATATAATAATATATATATTAAATAATATATAGTATAATATATATTATAGTATAATATTATATTAACCAGGACAGTTTCAGGAGGGTGGCTATTAAAAAATAATAACCCAAAAAAAAAAAAATGTTTTTAAGTGAATTATATATAATAATATAAATAAAGAAAAGACGTTTGTAATTAACCTAATATATATAACGAGGATTAGACACCAGTGATAAATATGATTCTAAATGTCCATCATGCTGGAACACTATTCTTTACTTGAGCTATGCAAGGGGTTGCGTTTATTTCAAAGGTGTGGGGTATATATACAATTAAGTTTAATATTATATAAATTATATAATGTAAAAGTAACACACCAAAGACAGCTAAAAAGCATCAAATTTTATATATAAATAAGGATATATGATAATAGAGCTATATATAATAAAATATACTTTAAAATAAAATAAATAAATTTACAAAAATAAGTCATATAAAGTTCCTTACAAAATAATTTAGCTCTTAAGAAAAAACGGTTATATATATGCTACATTAAATCATAGCAAAATAGAGCCGTGAATTGAAATCCTTATTAATATTAATCCTTATTAATATATTCAATTAATTATATTATGTATATCAAATTAATATAAGTAAGCCCCTACTTATTAATATATACAGGATAATACATTTATATGCTACAAGTTATAATAAAATGAGATCGAGATGCATAATTATTGATAATATAAGATACAATGAATATGATCTAAAGCATTTATAAGGTATATCACATTATCATAGTATGTAATAAAAGTCAGCGTAAAACCAGAGTAATTGATAGTAAAATGATAAATATTATAACTTCTAGTACTGATATTGCAACCAGATGTCTAATTCAATAGGTACAATTTGCCAATATTTATCGTAATATAGTATTAATATAAGAGACTCAATAATTTAACAAGAGAGTATGGTAAAGACTTTAAGAAATTCATGAGAGGAAAAAGAAAATAATATATATATGTAACTAATAATAATAATAAAGTTGATAACGATAAGAATTAGTCATCCAAGAAGTAAATAATGTGAAATATAGGAATTTTTCAAACTTAGAAAACATTTGTTAAAACTTTATTACTAATATACCAGAATCTCGAGTAAATATGAAATTTAAAGGAATAAATATTAAAAACTTTAAAAGAAAAGAAATTATATAATTAAAGAAACTAAAACCATATAAAAAATACAACTAGTAAATGAAATAATATATTGAGTTTATATATAAAGTAATATATATTTAGTATATATATTAAAAGGAACAACGCATGATAATAATGACAAAGTGAGAGCTAAATAAATGAATAGAATGTGTGATCTTATACTCACATCTATAAATTATATTGACTTTAAAAAAGAATAATGAGATTATACATATAGTGTGGTGGAACACTTCGATAAATCTGCATAAACATGGACAAAGAAATGAGAAAACGACTATGAAAGCGAGAATGATGTTATAAGGGTTTATGAGATAAGGGAAAATAGATCATTATTTGCGTGCGCGGATACTAGTACGTAATAAAAGAATTAGAGTAGAAGGTAATGTGTAATGATAAGAGCAGCAAGATAACAAAGCGTACGTGAGTTATACAAACAATGAGCTAGAAATTGCAGATTAATTATGAACCGAAATAGAACATAATGGAGAGTTGTGAGAAACATTATCAATAAAACGGATAACGCGAAGAATTGTCAAAGATTGAATTGATTTATGGAGTGTGAAATCAAATGTTTATGGAGGAGCATAGTTCGAGGAGATTGAAGAGACAAATAATAGAGTACCCTTTATATAATAAGGGTTTATAAAAAGAAAAAGCGAATAGGTAAACTGTATATTAATAATGGAAACAATTAGAGAAATTAGCGTTTTAATATAATATATTAACAGTAGGGAAGATTAGATACTCTTATATATATTTTGATCGAATGCGGTACTAGAGATCTGTTATACGAGTGAGCGAGAAATACACAAACACAGGAATTAAATGGGGGATTCGATTATACAAAGTAAACAAATAGTTGTCGTGCTTTAAAAGTGGAGAGAATGTCGTGTAGTGATATTCTAAATCGTTAAGCGATATGAATAAAAAAATGATGAGAAAAATGCGTGGAGAGAGAAGAAAGAATAAATTGTAATTTAGGTTTTTTGGATTGCAACAGGCGTATGAAAAAATGATTAATACGGAATCTCTACGGCAGGTGTTATTGATATATAGCGGATATACTATTAAAGGCCCATTATGCCGTGGAGTAACTAATTGAATGAAAATCAAAAATTATATATAACGATAGAAGCGTGATGTAAAAATAAATTGAAGTAAAAATAAATGATTAGTTTGATATTAATAGCGGAGTGAAGGCAGGAATGTGCTATGTCTTCTTGGTTCATTCAATTGTTAGTAGATGAGAGAGATAATGATAGGTTATAATTGAAACCACTTATTAGAACGATCAGGTGGATTTAGGTAGTATTGAGAATTGCGAGAGTGTGATGTGGATCGTTTCTAATAAAATGATATCTTACCTCACTACGTATCCAGTAGCAACCACTACTACTCATGAAATTACAGAACTGCCCTCAGTCTCTCTCCGCACACCATCACTAAAGCATATAGAGATTGCAACAATATGCTATCAGTTACGCAAATGAGCGAAATGAAAACGAGTAGAATGGAAAGAGATGGAACTGCCACCTACCTATTATGTGCGGCTGATTTGGGATTTTGTGTGGCGGATCTGAAGAGATTGAGAGGCCTTGTAGAAGTTTTGGACTAGGAATGGTGTGCATGTACAACCAAGAAGGAATTTGCGATTATAAAAGTAAACGAGATAGGATAAGAGATAAAAGGTTAATGGATTGTGGGGAGAGGAACACGCCTCAAGAGTGATAGAATGAGAAGTTTATGATAGACGACGCATAGCTCGATTGATATCAAGTAGTCTGGGTTATAATCATACAAATAGTATAGCATTATATTTGTTGGTACTGAAAATAAGAAATCAGGATAGATGACGACAGAAGTGTACATTATGAGCCTAGCAAAGTAAATAAGTGTAGCAATAGGACAAAGGATAAGGTCAGCCTATAGTAGCCAATTTTTAACACTCAGTAGGGAGCGAGATTGCTCTAAGAGATGACTATTAGATGACTATAGTGAAGAGTGTTCGACATAGAAGTTCTTACTTCTAGAGTATAGCTTTTTCTTTAAAATCCTGAATTAATAATATTTAGTATATGATATAGAGAGTTATAATATATCACAAACCATAATATTATTTGAAGCTATATTACACGCAATTTAATGTTCATATATGGAAAAAAGCTAAATACGACTCAAACGGAAACATGCTAATAATGAAAGCGATATATATATAAAGTAAGCGGAGATAACGGCGCTATCGTTACTTTCCTATTTCAAAAGAAACACGGAGTAATCTAACAGAATAAAACAGGAACTACTGATTTTTCCGACGAAACGGAAAAAAAAGCAACAATAACGGAAACTACTTTTTGAAAGAAGAACAGGCGATTGAAAAAAGTAACATGAATTTGCATATCACAATCTACGTCCATGATGATTACATTATTCATAATATGCTCAATGTAAATCATAAAAGTAATAAAAGCAAGAAATCACTAGAAGGAATTCCTAAAACTGATAAAATATCTTAAAGTGACATTATAAGCTATACCACCAATGCTGATTAGCATTTAATATTATAATAAATATTATATATACCAATAGAAAGATTAGAATTAATAAGTTTTAAAAGGCGTAAGAGCAAAAGCAACTAAGAACTATTAATAAATAATTTTTAATTTAAAGGAATAAATGAACTAATATATAAATATTAATGTATTAAATAATCTCATATTAGTATATATAATATATAATGTATAAAAATAAATAAATAATATATATATATATAATACCCTATAATATGATAAAAAATCTAAAATCCGAGACTTCAGTGAAACAGGATTTATTAAAACAGCATTTGATAATTTAATATTAAATTTGTATCAAGATGAAAAGAAACTAGTCCAAAGCATAGCTTGATATATGTATAAATATTACATTTTTATAAATTAATAACATATATTATATTTTATTAATTAAGATGAATAATATAGGCGAAACTTACTCATCCAAGTACAGTATAATGAACTATTTTGCTATATCCATTTTACTATTAAATAAAGAATAGTTATAAATATTTGAACTACTGAATTAATTTTATATATGAGAAAAGTTCCAAACACACATTTTATAGCTGTTATAAAGTAAAGTAAATATCCTTATTCTCTCTACAGATTACTCACCCACACATTCACGGGGTCATGGGCCCTTATTTCCCAAGGCGGGCCAGTGAAAATACAATACGAGAAAAAAACCCATCGAAGCCCTACAAACCTAACCAAATCTTTTTAGGATAGTGCACGACGTTGGCGTTAAAGCGTGTCCGCGTAGGTTAAAGTTACGAATATAATGGAAAAAACAGGGAGCAAGGCAAGGAGTTCCATGAACTAATAAGTGGCTGAAAGAGGAGTCGACCACAACGAAACAAGTCTATTGGTTTATTACAATGCTCTCTGAGCAAAATTCATGTGACGAGAGGAGCACTACCATTTATTACGAAGAGCGAGTCAATGGAGGCTGGAATGCGAGCGGCCAACTCCCACTGATCAATCTACCCGTGAATGGCTAGCACCTATAGAAAAAGATATAGTAGCCACGTCACGTCGCAGAAGATAAGAGGGTCAATGAGAATTTGAAAAGTAGGACAGTTATTCGTATATCGGCTTTAGACCTCAACTCGATCACAATAGAACGGTGAGCAGCAGAGGCAACCCCAGATGATGAGAACATTACTCCAAACTATACGGCGAATAAAGCCGCTATATAAAAACTGAAGAATAGCTGTAGTCAGAAGAAAAAAAAAAATTCATACACCTGAACATAAACTCCACAGCATATCTTTTGAAGGCACAACTTAGCAACCTCTAGTGATAATTAGGTCCTTCCAAGACAAGTTTTTCGTTATAAGTATAGATTGACCAGAATGTTATATGTTGTCACAGGTGAACGTTAGAGCCGTCGAAGAGAAGAAAAGTAGGAAATAAAAATATAGAATAGTGTTATTTAACGAAAGACGTTTAATATTTGCGAGTTATAAATTTCACAAGGTTTTGCTTCATTCTTGGGAGGATCCTATCACTAGAATACTTTTTGACAGATTACCACAAGCTTAAAAGAAACAGAAGCAAAGCAATTCTAACAGTAGATGCAAAAGAGGGAAAGCAGATTTGAATTGATAGTGCGAAAAGTAATGGGAGAGTGAGTCAGTCGACATAAGAAATAGTGAACAAGAGATAGAAGTACAGTACTGAGGAGATCGTTATTGATGATATAAAAGTAAGAATAAAAGTTGGAGAGATAAAAACAAACCTGTAAGAACAAACCACAATTACAGAAAAAGAGAAGATTAGTCGACTCACATATCAAACGAAGTGACTGATATGGAGCGACCCAGAACAGAAAACGTAGACAAAGAGTAAGCAAAGTAAAGGAAATGAAAACCAAGTGAAGGAGAGCTTATAGAAGAGAGAAGTAGCAACGCTGCTACATATACGACTCAAAAGCACTTATTGAATATGTCGAAAGCGCCACCACATCAGACTCCCCATAGTTCCCCTAAGAGCAGAGAGAGAAGACATTAAATCAGTTAACATTAGGTAATATCACCAGGTTGACCTTACGATGACAGCGTCGAAAACGCATACTGAGGATCTGAAAGAAGGAATGAAACTTTAACACAGTAATCTCAGAGAAATGAGAGTTAAGAGTTATTCAACT
>JABUQX010023866.1:25000-30000 GCA_015478945.1 Trachelipus rathkii | reverse complement strand
TTGTCCATGTATCCAAGTGCAGTCTTCCACCATTTTTTCCCTTCTGCTTTCATTTTTTCAAGTATGTGTTTTAAGACTTCTTTCTTTCCATCTGATATTGATTTCATAAATTTTAATTTGTTAGTTATTATTCTTCCCTGCATTGATGAAGCTCCAATTTCTCCTCTCAGAGTTGCAGTTGGGGTGTACCTATTCCCTCCTAGTATCTTCCGGTATACTGTATTTTCAATTGTTTGCAGCTTGTCTATTTCTTGTTTGGTGAAGCACATTACATTGGATCCATATAAAATTGCTGGGAGAGCCACATTTTTCCAGTATGTTTTCCCTATGAGCAGCTTGTTGCAGCTCTTCTCAATGATTGCACCTGTTTGATTAGCCAGGGTGTGGGCCTTATTTATGAGATGCATCTTCTGAGCCTTAAACATATTTTTTTCATTGTTTATATATAAGCCTAGGTATTTTATTTTGTCCACCACTTTAATTCCCTCAATCTCCAACGGTGGTTGTTCCATATTAAAAATCAATATATTGCTTTTCTCTTTGTTGATTTCTAGACCACATTCCCCACTTATCTGTAATAATGTCCTAATGTTTGCAGCTGCGTCATTTTCTGATTCTGCTAAGATCAGTCCATCATCAGCAAAGAAGAGACTGTTTATTTTTATGGAACCATTGTTAAATCCCTTTTCTTTTTCCAGTTCCTTAATTATTTTGTAAGTAACAAGTTTGAATAATGTAGTAGACCCTGTACACCCTTGTTTTATTCCGCTAGTAACCTCTATCTCTACATTTTCTATTCCACTTCCTAACTTAATGTAGGTTTTGTCATCTGTATATACTTGTGCAATGGCGCTTATTATTTCATGGTGGACCTTGTACTCTTTTAGAACTTTTATCAGTGATTCCCTACTTACTGAGTCAAAAGCCTTTTTGAAGTCAATAGAAACTACAATTAATGGTAGGTGTCTTCTGTATGATTCTTCCACGCAGTATTGCAAAATAAAAAGATTATCCTCAATTCTTGCACCTTCTGTGAACCCGGATTGATTTTCCTTTATTTCATCACATATTTTAATATGTTCTTCAATTTCATTTTTAATTAATGTCATGAATTGTTTGTAGGATGTATCAGTTAGTGCGATAGGCCTTAAATCTTTTACAGTTGGGTTCCTCTTTTTTTCTATCATACTTGTTATAGATGTTTTCCATGATGTTGGTTTATGTTCCTTTGTTAATTCTTTATTGAAACAATTTGTGAGAGCCTGTATACATTGTTCACTTCTCATTAATACCTTATATAGTTCTGGCTTCAGACCATCTGGACCTGGTGCCTTCTTCCCTTTGAGTTTTTGTAAGCACCTTCTGACTTTATCTGTGGTTATTACTGGTTTATTCATGGGTATTACAGAATTTTTTACTCTTATTGCCATGTCCATATGTTCTCTTAGTTGTACTGGAAATTGATGTGCCCCACTTTGTATCCTTTGGTATCTTTGCTCGTTAGTTCTTTTGTATTCTTCTTTTGAGTCATCGTCCCATTCTTCTGCCATTCGGTTTTCATGCTTACAATATATGGTTTTCCAGTATCCGATTAATTCTTTTTCTATTTCATCCTTTGGTATTAGTTCACCATTTTCATAATGAAGTTTAGTCTCCTTCATGGTTCTATCTACTCCTTTAAGCTTCTTGATGTTCTCCCATAATTTGTTATTTTTATTAGATTTTATTTCATCTGTAAGTTTTTTCTCATATTTTGTTATTTCTTTTGTTATAAGTTTCTGCACTTTTGCTTTCTGTTCTTTATACTGCTCCCAAAGCATATTCCTGGCTTGATCTTCTGCCTCATTTCGTCTTTTCCTATTAATTTCTCTTCTTCTTTTTATTTCCTTTCTTATTTCTTCTGTCATCCATGGTCTTTCTATCTTTTTCCCAGTTTTATCTTCTTTTTTCCTGTATGTTTTTAGTAGAGTATCATCTGCTGCCTGTTTCATGATTTTGTTCATCTCTTCCAACGTATCTACTCTTTTGTTATGCATTTTATTTTCTAGGTTCTGTAGATAGCTTGTCATCAGAACTGGTTCTGTACTATAATATCTAATATTGCACCATCTCCCATTTTTGTAAGTTAGGCTTTTTCACTTTACTCTTTAGATATATTTGGATTAAATTATGATCTGATAAATCGAATACTTCTCGGTCTTCATCTATTTTCATCAGGTGGAAGTGCCTACTCATAGCATTGTTTGTCAGAGCAAAATCTATGACACTACTCATGTCATTCCTCTGCCACGTGTAGAGGCCATCACATTCTTCAGATGTGTTTAGTAGTCTCAGTTCATACTCATCTATCCACTCCAAAATCATTTCTCCCTGTTTATCAAGTGGTTGATTCCCTAGCCCTGGTATATGTCCATTAAAGTCTCCTAAGATCATAAGATTGTTTTTACTTTCTTTCTGTATTATTGTTTCACATTTTCCTTATTTTGGTATTTCTCTTTTTATCCTCTGGTTTGTTTCCTGTTGCAAAATATACTAAAACAAATTTATATTCTACTTCATAAAATTTTACTCTAAAGTATAAAAGATCACTATGTTTGTCACCTAGTTTTTCAACCTCTATCTGTTTATTCTTCTTATATATTACCATTAATCCTCCTCCTTTTTTGTCCCCTTCATCTCTATTGCTTGTTATATTGCATAAATCATCTCGAAGTGAGAACTTATCCATAGTTAACTGTGTTTCAACTAAAAATATCTATTTATTTATTTATACAAGGTCGTGGCATGGCCTTAACATCGGCCCCACTTAACAAATGTTTTTATTTAAAGAACTTTGTATTTAAATCATAAGATTATTATAATAGATAAAAATATAAGTAAATGAATATATGGATATATATAAAATAAAATTATGTAATAAAAATATATAAATATGGTACCTATGAGGTTCATATGAGACAACGATAAAACAAACTAAAATAAAGTAAAGTAAAATAAGATACAATACAATAAAATAAAAATTAATGAAAAAAAATAAAATAAAATAAATTTATATATATATACAATAATATAAAATAGAATAAGTAAAATATAGTTTGTACACTTGAGACAAAAATAAAACAAACTAAAATTAAAATGAAGTAAACTAGAAAATAAAATAAAATTGAAGAAATTTGAGACAAAATAAAATAAATTGAAATAAAATGAAAATAAAAATAAAATGAGATGAGTGAAAATACTAAATACTAAATAAAATAAATTGAAACTAACTAAATACTAAATAAAATAAATTGAAATAAAATGAAAATAAAATGAGTGGAAATACTAAATACAGCTGTTCCCATACATAGAAAAATGAGAAAATTTGAGACAAAATAAAATAAAATTAAAAAATGGAAAAAATTTCATACAAAATAAAATAAACTCAAATAAAATGAAAATAAAATGAGTGAAAATTCTAAATACAGCTATTCCCATACATAGGATGTAGCCATGCAAACATATTTTGAATACATAGTAAACTTTTGGAATAAGAGAATAAAAGAAAAAAAGAAAAAGAAAAAGGAATAAAATTATACAAAACATAAAATATAGAAAAATCATAAAATAAAGTATAGTTTCTTAAAATAAAATATTTATGAACTGGTCTTTTGTGACTAGGAATGTTCAGTTAATATATACTACTTGATTCAGTGGCGTAACTAAGAGTCATAGGGCCCCCCCCACCAAAGTGGAAATGGGGCCCCCTTGGACCATATATATATACGGTATATATATATATATAATATATATATATATATATATATATATATAAATTAAATTATTTTTATATTATTTTATTATATAATTATATATTATTTATATATATATATATATATTATATATATATATATATATATATATATATATATATATATATATATATATAATATAATATATATATATATATACATATACATACATAACATATTACAATATATATATATAATATATATATATATATATATATATATATATATATATATATATATATATATATATATATATATATATATATATATATATATATATATATATATATATATTTTTTATTGGAGAAATTAGATATTTGCACAAAAAAGTAATGACATTTTTGGAAAGTGTCTGTAAAAATGAGTATAAATGTTCTTTAAAAGGGAAAAAACATGCATTAAAGACTTTTCACTTTTTTGTACAAAAATTTAATCAAATTCTCAAAAACATCTTTTTACATTCTGCTTCCAAATGTATTATTACTATTTTAACTTAAATATCTAATTTCCCCCTCCCCTCCTCCAAAAAATAAAGATTCAATCTAAGTTAATTAATATATATATATTAATATAATATACAAATATATATACATATATATATATACATTATATATAATACTATATATATACACATATTATATATATATATACATATATATACATATATATTATATATATATATATATATATAATATATATATTATATATATATATATATGCAAGAAATTATAGAATAAGAAAATTCGTGAATATCTGTTCTCGGCTTGTCAAAATATTCGAAAGGATGAATGCTTTATAGTTTACCAAAACGTTTTTTTGCTCATTGCCACGAATTTATTAACCACTTCTTTCAGATCAGGAGTACGACATGTTTCATTTTCAATGCTTAATAAAGCCAATGCACTTAGCCTTGTTTGTGTCATATTGTTCCTTAAAAAAAGTTTTAATTAACTTGAGCTTTGGAAACGACCTTTCAGCTGTTGCAGATGTTACTGGTAACGTCAAATACAACTGCTGTATATAAGTCTGGTAAGCTACTTGCTAAGCATCTGTTTTCTCGAATAAAATGTTTGCTAAACTTAATATGTACCATTATTTTCATTTTTCACTTCCTCCGCTAGTCAGTTAATGCTTTGAAGTGATTAATTGTTTCATTAAACCGAAAGATTAAATCTAAATCGTATTTTTTTACCAGTTTTTGTAGCTTTT
>JABUQX010023866.1:15000-20000 GCA_015478945.1 Trachelipus rathkii | reverse complement strand
TTCTCACCAATCAAATTTACCCTAACTAAGATTTTAAGTGCTAGGTTACAAAAGCCAAGAGGCAGAGTTATCTAAGGACTATATATCAAAATCTTATTCAAAGAGCAAAAAAATCTTTGAAAACAACAAATTCAGGTAAGGCTAATGTAGATTCACAATTGTACTTATATATCACCTTTTAAAACCTTATATCTTTCAAAGATTTTTTTTGTAATTAATTTAATCTGCTTTAGATTAAATTTTCGTCAATTGTGTAATCTATATTGGTCTTAACGAACGGATTTGTTGCAAGATCTTGATAACTCGTGCCTGTCAATTGCAAATTATAATAAATCTATCTCGGAAGCTTATAGCAGTTTTCGATAATTTGTGTATTATTAGGGCAAAATCATTTAAAATTAAGGTTTATTTTAATATAAGAAAATAATAGACGGTAGAAGCCACGTGGGCCTATCCAGACTAGCCTATTGGTGTTTTTGTCCGAAGTTTAGTTAGTCTTAGTGTAATTAATTCAAAATTTGGTATGAGAGTTAGGTAAGCAATGCATCATTGCCTAACCCTTCCATTACAGTGATTTCCTAAAAAATTCAAGCTCAAACTTAGGCCTAGGTCATTTTCAACCTCAAAATTTTTTTTTTTTTTTTTTTTTTGTGTTGTGGTCTTCTAAACCCTTTCAAAATTCAAATCAAATAATTTGTCCTGGTGGTAGGCCATATCTCATTTTTCCTCAACAAATTCAATTTCAAAGTTAGGCATTATAGGCCTAGATCACTTTCAACTTCAAATTTTGTTTTTTTTTTTTCTAATAGACCTTTTCAAAATTCAAATCAAATAATTTGGCTTGGTGATAGGCTATCTTTCATTATTTCATCTTTCTTCAAGGTTTCATTTGTCCTTGGGTCATTCTAGCCAAATTTCAGCGAAAATGTCTGACCCAGAGATACAAGCCCTTCTTGATAGAGTCACTAAAAAATCTAAGCCCATAGTTCAAGCCATTTCATCCCTCAAGGCACAAGTAAATATTTATCTTGATCAAATAGAGAGTAGGCCTATAGATAATAATAAAGATAAAGATGCAGTTTATGTAAAGGATCTCATAGAGGAAGTAGAGTCCTTGTTAAAAGATATTAAACAAAAGGATACAAATATAATAAAAATATATAATGATAATGAGGTTGACTCCCTCATTCCTGAGTTTCATAATAAGGAGTTGTGTAGTCAGATTCAGTACCAATGCTCGATTAAATCAAAATTAAGTGAATTAAAATTTAAAAGGGATCAAAATTCAACCCCTCCAAAAAAATACTTGCTCTCATTTCAGTGATCTGTTCTTAGGGCTTAGATTGTGGTTTCTTGAGGAGCAAATGAAACTGATAAGTTTTGCTTATAAAACCTTCATTTCAAAATTTAAGAGTTCCTTAGATTTACAGAAAAATTTAAGTGAATCCATTAAACTTCATTGCTTAAAAAATAAATTAAAGGGATATGCGTACTCCCTAATTCAGAATCTTTCTATTAGTGATAATAATTATAATAAAGCTCTTGAACTTTTAGACAAAGAGTTTTTAGACGAAAAATTCATCATTGATGAAATTATTAAAAAAATCATATCTTTAAAACCAGTATTTGACCCAACATATAATGCGACTAGGGTTTACTTAAATGATATCAGAACATTAATATATGAACTTGAGAGTTATAACCTCAAATATCTTGAGGAGGCTACTGGATTAGTAGTACTTAGCCACATAGTTTTATCAAAATTACCTAATGTGGTAGTCAAAGAAATTACTCGCAAGTTGAATACCAATTACCCTGATTTGAATCAAATATTCGATAGTTATAATGAAGTTATCAAAAATTGTTAAAACGTCAAATCATAATAAAGGTCAAATTTTCAATCAAGTCCCTTCCCATAATACTTATTCAAAATTTAAAAATATAAATACTTCGGATAAAACTAATTTTAAATTTAAAAATAATGAAAATGAAAGGACGAATGAGTCCTTAAAATCTAGTAATAGGCCTGATTCCAATTCTGCCTTGCAGAATTTCAAAATTTATACTAATGAAGTTGGTGTAAATGAAGCTTCTCATAGTATTGATTCTTCCACTTCCAAAATCAAAGGTTATTCAAAATCTTGTAAGTTTTGTTCATCACAAGGTCATGTGATGACCAATTGCAATGTTTATCAAACTTATGAGTTAAGAATTAAAAGGTGTAATGAAATAAATCTATGCCCCAAATGTTCAAGTACTAAACATACTGCAGATCACTGTCCTGGACTTGAGGAGCAACTTTCTTTTAGTTGCCAAGTTTGCAATAAAAGAAGTCATATTACAGCTCTTTGTAAGCAAAGGAAAAGTTCCACCCTCACAAATGTATGTCTTAGCTTTAGCCAAAGCACCAACAATTTATATTTGTTGCCATCAATTACTATAAGGATTGGTAGGGGTAAAGTTTCGGCTTCAGTTCGATGCCTAGTCGACTGTGGCTCACAGAGGTCCTACCTTTCTAAAAGAGTGCTGGACAAACTCAATATATCTTTAGAGAATCATCAAAGCACTCAATACGATATAAAAACTTATTTAGGTATCAGTACCCGCACTTTGAAAGAGACTGTTCTTGATGTATATATGGACCAGTCTTGTTTCACCCTTCCTCTTTTGGTTGATGAGGATCTTAAATTAAGTTATGAGATTAAGTTCGTAGATCAGGCTCTAATTAATTTGAGAAATAAATCTTTCAAATTAGCTGATTCTGGCTATAAAGAGTCTAATAACTCATTTTTCGATTTGGATGCCTTAATTGGCATTGATTTAATAGAGTATTTCCCTCAACTAGAATTGATTAAATGTATGAGTGGATCTGCTTTTAAGTTAAGAGATGGTTCTATTATTCCATTTGGAAATATTACTAATTTTATATACAATAATCAAATAAGAGTTTCAAATCCACCCAGTTGTTCAAAATCATATTCAAAATCAAAATCACATTCATGTTCAAAATCAAAATCAATTGCAGGTTAACCATACTTTGGTTAATGCAGTCTTAAACCCTGTACATTCTTATTTTAATCCTTTAAGCCATATCTTAAGTAATTCAGAGGTAGAGCAAGGATTAGAAAACATGTTCAAATTAGAGTCCTTAGGTATAGAAGGTATGAATAATAATAAATCTGAAGATGATTTGAAACAGATTGAAAAATTCAAAGGTGGTATAGAGTTTAAAGACGGAAAATATCATATAGATCTTCCATGGATTGAAGATAAACTTCCTTTGTTGCCATCAAACTATAACATTGCTCTTGCAGTGCTTAATAGAGTTCATGAAAATTTAGAAAATAAAGATTTAGTTAAAGCCTATGATGATGTCTTTCAGCAACAATTAGCTGATGGTATTATTGAAGAGTTCAGTGTATCTCCCTCTGAGTATAAAGATTATATTTGGGTTCCTCACAGACCTGTTATCAAAACTGATGAACAAGTATCAACAAAGATCAGGCCTGTGTTTAACTGTTCTCTTAAAACTAATTCTTTACCATCTCTAAATGAGGCAGCCTATACTGGACCAGATCTTATGTCCTCCTTGTTGGGTCATTTATTCCGGTTCAGATCAAATCAGTTTGTCATGTTAGCGGACATTAAACAAGCCTTCCTTCAGATTAAGTTAAAATCCATCGAAGACCGCAATCGCTTTTGCTTTTTTTGGAAAAGTAATGGTCAATTAAAGGCTTATCGATACTCAACCATTGTTTTTGGTTTCACATCCTCACCTTTCATCCTCAATTATATTATTAAGCATCATGCTCAGTCTTATGAGGATGATGCATGTACTCAGATTCTATTAAATAATTTTTTTGTTGATAATTTAATTATTAGTGGCAATGATCTACAACATTTAAAAGAACTTTATTATGAATGCAACAAAAGAATGGAAGATGGTGGTTTCCATCTTAGAAGTTGGGACTCTAATAATGATCAATTAAGAACTGTTATGGAAGAAGAGGGTAGAATAGTTCAACATCAGGAATCAGAAGATAAGGTTCTTGGATATCTTTTTAATCCTCTTACAGATAAGTTAAAACTAGCAAAATTTTCAGTAAATGCTGATGCAAATACCAAAAGATTGTTGTTATCTGCTGTGTCCAAGGTTTTTGATCCTTTAAATATCTTTTTACCCGTAACTTTAAGAGGTCGGTTACTAATTAGGAAATTATGGCAATTAGGTCTCGATTGGGATGAAAAGGTCCCTGCTGATGTTTTAGTTTCCTGGTCTTCACTATGTTCAGATTTAAATAAATTACATAATATTGAAATTGAAAGGTGTGCTTTCTCACCTTCTCCCTCAAACTCTTTATTTGTATTTTGTGATGCCTCATCCTCTTGTTATGGTTTTGTCGTTTATAGTATAGGTCAAGGTTCTAATTTAATATTCTCAAAGGCCAAGGTGGCCCCTCTCAAATCTAGGGCTTTGCCCTCTTTAGAGTTGTTATCTGTGTTCTTATTTTTCAAATGTATCAAATCAATATTATCAGAATTTTCTAATGTTCAGTTCAAAAACATAAAGGTGTTTGTAGATGCTCAAATTGTCCTTTCATGGCTCCTATCTGGAAGAGCAAAAAATAAAAATGTTTTTGTAAATAATAGGCTCAAAGAAATTTATCAAATCAAAAATCAAGTTGAGCTAGAGTACAATGTATCCATTTCTTATGCTTACATCAATACTGCTGAAAACCCAGCAGATCTGATTACCAGAGGTGTTACAACTTCTACTTTTCTTTCAAAATTGCCATTATGGCTAAAGGGTCCTTCTTGGATTCTTCTAGATCAATCTCAATGGCCTATTAATAAACCTTTCTCAGTCTTTGTTACCATTTAAAGATTACTCAAGTGTGCATAGGCTTTATAAAGTAACTTCAAAAATATTCAAATTCATTAGCAGGAGTAAAGGGCTGGATGAAGATTGTGATCAGAAAGCCCAACTCTATTGGTTGAAG
>JABUQX010023866.1:7500-10000 GCA_015478945.1 Trachelipus rathkii | reverse complement strand
CTTGTTCCAGTTGCTCATCATCTAACATAACATCACACCTCGGACTGTCCTCACTAGCTACCATAACCTTACTTTTATCTACATTTATTTTCAAATCACTCCTTGCACAGCCTGCCAAACCCCTCTACCAACCCTCTCAAACTCTCTTCAATTCGCCACACAAAACCAATAAATATGGTATCCTTTGCTCCCTTACATTTCTCATCATTCTAACACCTTCCCCTGCCACCATAGCCTCTAATTCTTTCATAACCCAATCCATAAACAAATTAAATAACCAAGGAGACATAACACATCCCTGCATCACTCCGCTAATAATATTAAACCAATCACTTTCAACTCCATTTATTCTTAAACATGCTTCATTAACTTCACATACATGCTTTTTATTCCATTAAAAAGCCTACCACCAACACCATATGTCACTAGCACCTGGTTTAGAGCTTCCCTATTAATCTTATCTTACGCCTGTATGCAAACCCACAAAACCTAAGTACAATTTATTCTTGTTCTCTCTTATGTTCTCAATCATTTGTTGCAATGTAAAAATTTGATCCACACATCCTCTACCACTTTTAAATGCACCTTGTTCTTCACCAATCAGCCCTTTCAGTCACTGACGTACCTTCGACCAAAAATACCTTCAGCATATATCTTCCCTACAACACTCCTCAACAAACTACTCTATAATTCTGCATGGTTACCCTTTTTCTCCCAATACCTTATGGCAGGCATTGGTCTTGGCTTCTCCAACCCTTGGAACAATATCCTCCATAAGCGCTTTGTTGCACAGCTTCCAAATCCATTCAATCACTATCTCACCTTCGTTCTTAATCATTTTACCAGTAATTCCATCTATGCCTGCAGATTTACCTTTCTTCAACTTTCTCACTTTACCCATTAAATCCTCTTTACTAATGACCTCTTCCTCAAAATATCTATTCCTTCTTGCATCATCAAACCCACACACATTCACTATCACCTCTTCTATACTGCCAGTGTTATTTATGCAGATTTTCAAAAGTGTTCCCTCCACACTCTCCACACATTCATTTTATCAGTTACGAGAGCACCATCCTTATTCAATATTCGAAGCAGATTCCACTTATTCTCTTATTCTTAACCTTTCGCCCTTCCTTCCAGAAGAGCTCCTATTCCCTTGTTCATTTACCTCATTTTTCCTCCTACGTATGCATCGTTTAGTCTTTCTTTTTTCCTCCTTGCATAATTATAAAGACCTTTCTTTTGAGACCTCATCATTGGTTTTTAGTACATTCAACCATGCCTTTTTTTTTTTTTTTTTTTTTTTTTAACCTCTTGCATCACCTTTCATTTCACCACTCACTGCTAACATTCTTACTTCCTACTTTAGCACATCCACACTACTAACAAAAGCTTTTTTCATTTGCGTCCAGATTTATTCAGTTTCAATTTGCTCACATTCAACTGATTTATTTGCAAGCGTTCTTAAATACTTATCCTTATTACCTTGTTCACTTAACTTCTCTTCATATATATATGAGAGAGAGTAGTATATATATATATATATATATATATATTTATATATATATATATATATATATATATATATATATATATATATATATATATATATATATATATATATATATATGAGATATATATGTTAAGGCGTAAGTTATATATATATGAAAGAGTAGCGTTAGCGGGTTATATATATATATATATATATATATATGAGTATATATATATATACATATAAGGTTGTTGAGCGTTATTATGCTATATATATACATAGGTTGTTGGGCTGAAAGAGTTAGTTATATATTATTGCTGGTTGTTATATATATATATAGTATATATATATATATATATATACAGCAGTATAGCATATACATAAGAAGATATACATAAGTTATTGCTATATATGCGTGAGCTATATATATATATTATATATATATATATATATATATATAGTATATATGTTATATATATATATATATGGTGTATATATATATATGTGTTATTATATATGCTATAAGTTATATAATAGTGTTTATTAAGGCGTATCATATATATATATATATATATATATATATATATATATATATATATATATATATATATATATATATATATATATATATATATATATATATATATATATATATATATATATATATATATATATATATATATATATATATATATTTAAACACCAAATTATATTCACATTATATTATTCACTAGTTATTGCTAATTAAAAAAGTTTTCTTTAATTCAAAATTAAATTCTATGATTAACTAAAGTATTTCAAGTTAGTTTTTTTTTTTATTTAAGTATTAGAATTTAAATATTAGTTTTTGGTATCTTGGTATCTGAAATGTGCATTAAGAACAAATTAATGTTTATTTTATTTATTTATTTTTTTTTAAACAAAAAGTGTTTTATTATATTCCTAGAAAAAAAAAACAGCAACTTGTAAAAAAATTAAATTCGCGAATGTGTATAGTGTACCAAA
>JABUQX010023866.1:0-5000 GCA_015478945.1 Trachelipus rathkii | reverse complement strand
TACAATGCTTCTAAAATGTGCAAGTTGGTTGTTGATTTTGTTAGTGACAGTATTGAAAAATTGGTGTAGTTAAAGGCGTGATCTTTAGAGTGTGAAAGGTCTCTTATTGCAGAATGTGAAGGTGCATTAAGTGGCAAGTTAGTTTGGGAAGAGACACCCCTATGTTCGTCCATTCTTACAACGAGTTGGCTGGTAGTACTGCCAACATAGACGGCGTTACAGTGGTCACATAGAAATTTATACGCAAGAGATGAACGAAGTGCAGAAGGTGTTCCTTCCTTGTAGTGGCAAAAAGAGGATATTTTGAAGGAGGAGTTAAAGGATAAAATAATGTTTAGTTGAGGGAAGAAATTTTGTAATATGTAAGTGCGCAAATATGTTCATAGTACGATAAAGGTAGGTAAAGCTTAAGTTTTGGGGCAGTAAGTGTCGGGGTATTTTGATTAAATTTACAATTTGATGTTGATCGGACGAGTGGAAAAAAAATATATTAAAATTTCACTTTTACAAAAAAATGGTTTTTTTTTTTTGGAAAAGTGAAAATTTGAGATTTTTTTCTGCTTTTCTGACCAAAATCAAATTTTCAGGGCTTGTACAGTCGGGCAAGATGCATCTTTTTTACTTAGATAATTTTTTGTATACTCAAAAGAAAATTTTTGAAATTTTCCAAAATATTTTTTTTGGAAAATTTGTTCCAAGAACAAATCCAAAACTACTGCATATGCAAAGAAATTATCTAAGTAAAAAATGTGCATCATATTCTAAAAAATTCATCTAGTTCGCATGAGTAAAAAAAAAATTAGCGCCATTTTTCATTTTAAAAACCGAAAAAAGTGGGTTTGGGATTTTGAGATTGCTGAGCACAAATATCAAAAAATCGGAAAACTACTTCTTGCATTTTATAGGTAATGGACCCATCTATGCATATTTCAAGTTTGAAGTTGTTTCTAAAAAAAATTGTAGAAGTTGAATCGAAAAATGTCCAAAACATAGGTTTTGAAAATTTGAAAATTTTTCCATATAGGACCAGATCCTATGATATATAGCAGAGTATATATATATATATATATAAATAAGAGTATTAGTTATATATATATATATATATATATATATATATATATATATATATATATATATATATATATATATATATATATATATATATATATATATATATATATGCCGCTGTTCGTGGAAATGCAGCGGTACCTACTCCGGCGCAGGTCACAGGTCACGGGCTCTTTAGATCAATGGGCTAAAGAGACCGCAAACCATTCCGATAGACTGTGGTTCAAATCCACCCTCAAACATTTTGATGGTTTTGTTCATAGCTTGTGCAAACGAATTATTTAAAGCTACAACTAATTTAAAATAAATTAAAAATATTCGGTTACCCTAAATTATAATACTAAAATAAAAATTAAAAATATTTAAACATAAAATATAATATAAAAATAAATTAAAATAGTTAATTAAGGATTATAGTAAAATAAAATAAAGTTATAAATATATATATATAGCAGCAGTATATCATATATATATGGTTAGCAGCAGCTATATATATATATATATATATATATATAGTATATATATAATAAATTAACCGGTAACCAGAGTAAAGCGCGGCATTTATATATATACACCGTATATATATATATATAGAGAGTAGCAGTTATGTTAAATATATATATATATATATATATATATATATATATATATATAGTGTGTGTGTGTGTTTGTGTGTGCACGCGCGTTATCTAGGAAAAATATGACGTAATCATCTTTGCAATGCAATAAGACATCCAGAAGCATGTTGAAAGACGCCTATCTGGAGTAGAGTAACTGAACGTGAGGAATTGCATGGAACCATCAGAAATGATCTACTGATTATTTGAGGGGCGAATCCTCTGAGTTCACGCTCAAAACCACAGAAAGACATCTACCAGGCTTCGAACATGGAAGCACGTCGTCGCCCTTGGAGACGTACGGCAATGTCGGCCTTGGAGACCAACCGTCGCCCTCGAACTTGGCCTTGGAAACGTGCCGTTGCCCTCGAGCGCTGCCTTGGAAACGCATCGTCGTCATTGAGCCAAAAGAGCCAAACTCTTCCGGAGTTGGGAGCTTTAACTAAGTCAGCTACTGACATGACTTGATTGATCGGACCCTCGAAACGCGTCGCCGACCTCGGAAACAGGTTCCCCAACCTTGAAAATCCATAATTTGATGCCTCAAAGGTCAAAATGGTGGACAATTTCCAAGTGAACTGCCGACCTGACTTGGCATTTCTGCCGCTTTAGAAGTTCAGCGCTTCGAAACATTTCTTTGAGCAGCCCTTAAAAGCGCAGTGTAACCGCTGGAAAAAGAGCCAAACTCCTCCGAAGTTGGGGCCTTGACCAAGTCAGCTGCCGACATGACTTGGTCAAATGCTGTCGACCATGCCCTGTGGAAAAAGCGTCGAAAATGCTAAAAAGCTCCAAAAATGCTAAAAAAAAGTACCAAAAATGTTAAAAAGTATCCAGATTTAGCGACAACTCTGGCACCTGCCAGTTGCGCTATCCTTACTACTCCGATGCTGTGCCACTCTGAACTTGTTCTCTAAACTCCTTCTATAAAACATCTCCAGTATTTTCTTATATATATTTTACTAGCGTAGAACAGAAGATATATGACTTTACTTTTCTCATATACTCTTGTCTTTCAAAAGAAAAAAAAAAAATTAGGCGTATAATATTTTTTTTTTTCTATCTTAATGGCATAGGAATTTTTTTATATTACTTTTTGTTGGGTATTGATAGATGGGTATTCCCATAAATTCCAGTACGAGTAGCTAATTGGAGAGACATTGATCGATCCATGTGGCATCTTATTTATTGTCTCCGATATTATATATATATATTATATATATATATATATATATATTATATATTATATTATCTATATATATATATATTTATATATATATAATATATATATGGATTATTATAATATTATTTATATATCTATATCTTATATTACCGTTGTCCGACCCTCCGGGCTGAGGCCTATTCAGAAGGGGGGTGCAGTTACGCTCAAAGTTCACCTCTGGCGCATACGAGTGAGCACAGGACGCAGGCTTTTAAGTAGGGAGTTATTCAGCAGGAAACACAGAAATGGAAGGGAATTCCACAGAAGAGGTGGCGCGGAGAGGAAGCACCGCGGCTGCGCGAGTCTGCGATGTTTACCAATCGACAAGGCCTCTTGAGCGCAGCATACAGCCCTTGTGCTACCGAGGGTCGTAAGGTGGGTGGTACGCGGTTGATAAGTTCTTCGGCCCCTTGCACGCTGCGGTCCTATGAATTGAGATAAATACCACTTGCGCGCAAAGATGAGGATTAAGTGCTGAACGTCTATAGACGTTTATAAGCCTTTTGACCTTTGACTCGCTGTCCAAAAGTTGGGTGACACCAGAGCACCAGAGCCCCCGCCCTCCCACAGATAATCATACAAGGGCGGATGAGACTTGTATAGTTGGAGTAACTGGAAGGGAAAAAAGGTTTCGCGAGTCTAAACCGCACTTCCCAGTTTCTTGGGCGCCCTAGCACCGTTGTGATATTGAGGTTTCCGATTTTTTTGTTTATATATATATATATATACTAATTATATATTATACTATTTTAATATATTTTATATATTTATATATATTAATATTACTATATATATATATTATATATATTATATAATTTTAATTTATTATACATTATATATAATTATATATTATATATTCTATTTCATATATATATATATATATATATTATATATATATATTATTAATTATTATTATATATTTTATTTATATATATATTAATCTTAATATATATTATATATATATCATGTATATAGTTGCTTATTAGATAGTTGAAATCAGTTTAGAACAGTACAGAAAACCATCCCTTTTTTTTAGTTTGTAAAAAAAAAAGTATAGTAGTTCATATTTATGAGTAATGCAATCAAGAAAGAAAAGGCGTAGCCCCGGACACATATCTCAATACTTTATCCGTTCTCCTTCTTCCTTATAAGATTTGTTTATATTATTTCACAAAAATCTTCTCCTACGTAAGAAAAAAAAAAATCAAGGCTCTGTATTATGAGAAAGTTCTGGAAAATTTTATTTACATAAAATAAACAAGGCCGACATATGAGGTAAACGGTTTGGGGAGGGGGGATGTGGGGGGAGGGGGGGGGGTCTAGGGGATGTGATTACCAGTCTCCCCCCACATTCCACCTCCATCCTACCCGGAAATAAATATAATAATATTAAAAGATAACAATGATAACGAAAATATGGAAATTGAGATATACCCTTGGGGTACACCTTTCTCCCTTTTGTTTATTTGAGAGATCATAATATAATAATAAAATAATATGCTACATATAAATAAATAATAATAAAGGATATTAATAATTTTACCGGATTTGGGATAAATATAGAACTGTCACGCAGAGATGGGATCAAAAATTGATAGCTATCGAATGGGGAAAATTAAGGCAATATATAAATAAATAAAATAACTGATTATAAATAATGTAGATGCCCATTCCCATACCAGAGTTCTCTAATATATATATACCATCTCACTTTAATAATATAATATTAATTATTAATAAAATATATATTAATATAATCTATATAAATTACATATAATTATTATATACATAATTATTTATAATATTAATTAATTATATATAAATATATATATAAATATCAAATTAAAAATTATAATATAAAAAAATACTAAAATATATACATATATAAAAAAAAAACATATTATCTAAATAATAACACAAAACCAAAAAACCAAAACAAAACCCTTCAAACTATAAAATAACTAATAAAATAACTATTATATATATATATATAATATCTCTTATAACTCTCTATATACACGATAAAAAACAATACATTACCATCATTTAATCCATCTAATAAATAAAATATAATAACCTACCACATCACTCACCTT
>JABUQX010023865.1:0-14661 GCA_015478945.1 Trachelipus rathkii | reverse complement strand
CCTCCGAGAGAAAACCCAAGGGGATGCGCTCTTTGAAAGGGTGTGAATTTCTGCGAGGGGGGATCACCCGAGGGGTGTAAGCGGGCTTTTAGGCCTCAGCCCGAAGGGATGAGGCCTTACCCTTCCTTCGGAGGGGTAAAGCCCGGTTACACCCCTTCGGGGTGATCCCCCTCGCAGGATTCCCACCCTTTCAAGGGGCGGCGCATCCCCCTGTTTTTTCTCACGGAAGGTAATGTGTTGCTTTAGATTCTCTTCGTTAATGAAAACTGTTTATTCCGTAAGTTAGGCAACGTATGTTAAATATTACTTTTGGGACAATGTGGACAATAACATGATGTTGTTGGAAATATGAGTTTTTGTAAGATAATTACTGTGATTAACTGACGATGATGTGTTAGAAACGTGAGCTAGGTTAAGTTTTTGATTGAGTAATGTTAGGTATGCTCGAAGGACTTTTGCTAATGTCTACGTTTATTCATTGTCCAATTGATGTTAACTCGAAACGAGTGAACTTTGATGAAGATAGTGTTAATTAAGGAATAATCTTTGTTAAATGTTTACATTAATGTTAATTGTTAAATTACATTGATATGTAAAGACCATGCTTGAAAATTGTAAAATAGGTTCGTTTTTGTTGCTGTGTTAGTTACTTTGCTGTTGTTTAAGTGTTTAACTTTGTAATGTTTAGCAGTTTATTCACGTGCTTTAAGGTGCTTTGAGGTTTGTCGTATTACATTTATATTTTTAGTTCAGGTGATGCATGTAAGTTTATTAATGTGAAAACTTTGTTACGTAGGCATATGATCCTATGTGTAGTGCTGCTTTTATGTGTGTGGTATGGGTTGTGTGTTGTGTGATGTGTGGTGTGTGGTGTGTGTTTTTGTGTATGTGTGTGTCTGTATGTGTGTTGTATAATTGTTGACATGTCATTTAAAGATAGGAAAAGTACACTACTGTTCGCTAACTGTTCTGTTCTAACATGTACATATCGTCAATTGCATTTGCATCTTGCAAAGATAACCGTTTTCTAAATGTTGAAGACAATAAACATTTATATTTTCAAATCTCATCTTTTCTTTTGTAACGACTTTCTTAATATATTTTTTTTTTAAAAGTTTAACTAAGGTAATTTACTGTTTACTATTTTTTATAGTGTTATTTTAATTATCTTTGTGGTTTTAATTTTATTTTGTTAATTTTAATTATTTATTTCTATTTAAATTTATTTTTCTAACTTTTTTTTTTTTTTTTGTTTTTTATTTATATTTTTTTATTTTTTCTTTTTGATTTTATTTTTTTTTATTTTTATTTAAATTTTTTTTCCCGCTTTATTTTTTTTTGTTTTTTTTAGTTTATTTTGCGTTTATACTTAGTAGTTTAATTTTTTTTTTATTTATTATATTTTATTTTACTTTTTTAATTTTTAACTTTCTCAAACTTTATTTCACATTTTATTTCTTTGCTTTAAATTTTTTTATTTTTTAAATTTTTAATTTTTTTTAACTTTTTTTAATTTTTAATTTTTTATTATATTTAATTGTTTTATTTATTTTTTGGTTTTTATGTTCTAAATTTTTATAATTATTTTTAACTTTTTAATTTGTTTTTTTTTTTTTGTTAATTATAATTTTGATTGTTATAGATTAAGTATTATTTTACATTTATACTTTGGGTTTAATTTTTTTTCTTTTTTTTTTCATTTTTATTTTTTTTCTATTTTTTTTTTTAGATTTATATTTCTTCTCCCTTAAAATCGTTTAATAAAAATAAACATTTATATTTTTTATTGATTATTACGTAAAAAATTTACGTTTTGTGTGTGTGTGTTGTGTGTGTGTGTGTTGTGTGTGTGTGTGTGTGTGTGCTGTCTGTGTGTGTGTGTGTGTGTGAGTGTGGTGTTGTATGAGTGTGTGCGTGTGTGTGCTTATGCATTGTATTGTTAACGTCTATATGTTAGAGATATGCTTTGAAAAAAAAAAAAGTGTGACTAGGGTACGTTTTGGTATTCAATTTTAGTTACCTTACTGTTGTTAAGTGAGGACAACTTTGTTAATGTTGACCTGCTTATTAATTGTTTAAGGATTCGGTTTTGTCGCCTGTACATTTAGTCTTTTAGTTCAGATGTGCTAAGTAAATCTTATTAATGTGAAAACTTTGTTACGTATCAAACGTATATTCAATGATCAGTATTGATATTACACATGGTCTGGGTCAAATTTTTGGTTAAATGTTTATGTTATTAAGGATTAAATAATTATGCAGTCATTATGTTAGAAAGGTGTGAATAGGTTAGTCTTTGTATGCTATGTTAGTTACTTCTCTGTTGTTGAACTTTTTTAACGTTTACAGTTTATTCGTGCTTTAAGGTGTGTTAGGTTTTCTTTGTGCATTATTTTTTAGTTCAGAATGATGCTAAGTAATCTTTAATAATGTGAAAAGCTTTGTTACGTTAGCATATATTCGTTGATCAGTGTATAAAGGAACTTGATTTTATATTATGTTTATCCAAATTGATACTTGAAATGTGACTTGAATCAAAGATCAATAGATTCAAGTAGATCAAACTTGACTGTGAGGGTGGTTGGAGGTGATGGATGGTCTGGTTTATTTAGTGATTACTGCTTTAGGGTATGTAAAACGTTACAAATTTTAGTAAAAAAATTTGACCATTAATCAATAGATCAATAGATCACAAGATCATGGCGGAGGGTAGGTGGATAGTGGTTTGATTTTTAGTGATTACTGCTTTAGGGTATGTGTAAAACGTTACAATTTAGTAAAAATTTGACTTAACAATAGATCAATAGAACAGAGAGGACAGGAGGGAGGTTGGATAGTTGTTTTGATTTAGTGAATTACTGATTTAGGGTATGTAAAACATGACATTTTAGTAAAAATTTGACCTTAACAATTTAGATCATAGATCAATAGATCAATAGATCAATAGATCACAAATGGACAGGAGGGTGAGTGGATGGTGGTTATGATATTACTGATTTACTGTATAGGGTATGTAAACATGACATTTTAGTTAAAATTTGACCTTAACTCAATAGATCAATAGATAATAGATCAATAGATCAATAGATCACAATGGACAGGAGGGTAGGTTGGATGTGTACTTGATTTAGTGATTTCACTGCTTTAGGGTATGTAAAAACCGTAAATTTTTTACGTTATAAAGAGAAAGAAGTAAAAGGCTAAGTACATGGCAAAAAGTTTTCAAAGAAAAAAACCGCCTCGCGCCAACTTCGAAGGCAAAATTAAAAATTAAAATGAAAGTTAGAAATTAAAAAATTAAAAAGTTAAATAAAAAATTTTAAACTATGTAATAAATGTAAAATAAAACTTTCAAAAAATAAAAAAAAGTTTGAAAAATAAGATTTAAATAAAAAAAAAAAAAAAATGAAAAAATAAAAAAAAAAAAATAAATAAAAAAAATAGTTAGAAAAATAAATTTAAAAATACAAAAAATAAAAAATAAAATTAAGAATAATTTAAATTAAACACAAAGTATAAATCGTAAATAAAACTTATAAAAAAAAAAAAAATAGTAAACAGTATATGAATGTTTCAACTTAGGAAAAAAAATTATACTTACGTTAACGTTTATAAAAGAAATGAGATTTGAAATATAAATTTAGAATCTTCAACAGTTTAGGAAAATAAAGGATTGTCTCTTTGGCAAGATGCAATGCAATTGACGATATGTACATGTTAGAACGGAAGCACTTATGTGAACAGTAATGATATTGTATTATTAAAATGAAAGTTTACTAACTAACACCGCAACCGGTTCCCGCACCGGTGCCGGTACTGCTAAACTCTGATCCTTCTCAGATCTCTATTCTTCTTCTTTTCCTCTCTACTCTGTTCCATGCATTTCTCTTCCTTTTCAGGAAGGGACCTCCTCCGCAGGTCCTGACTCCGAAACGAATCCAACTCCGACTCCAGTCTCCGAATCCGGACTCCGGACTCCGACTCCGACTCCGACTCCGTTCTCCAGCCTTTTTCTCCGAGTTTCAGTACTTCTACGGATTCATTTTTTAAATTTTTGATGGGCAGCGTCCCCCCTTCAGGGAACCGCGAGGGAACGTAATCTCGTCTCGCGACGAGGGATTTGCGTCATCATATAACCTCACATCCAAATTTCATTCCGATACGTTAAGCCTAACAAGGTTTTCAGAACGAATTTGACCTTGACGCGACGCTAAGGGGGGGCAACACCCCCTTAGGGGTGACCTACGGTCACTGAAAACTCGCTAAGGTGGACTCACTGCCGATTGGAAACGTTAAGCACGTAATCTTTACTCACCCAACACACACACACAAATGGGGTAGCGTCTATATTTCACCTTTCGCATCTCGGAGGCGCCCCCCTCTATATAACATCCTACAGACTCTGAAATTTAACACGGATTCGTATCCTTTACCGCCCATAATAGCTTTCATATTCCAAGTCAGACGATAGCTCTATCTTCCTTCATATCGAAAGGGTGGTCTCGATCCAAGTGCTGATCACTACAGCGATTAATCGATTGTTAATTATTGTAATTATTTTCTATTCAGATTATTTTTTTAATGTAAAAAACCAACCAGAGCACGTAGAAAGGCGATTTAAAGATCGATTTAGGGTATCGTCACGACTATAATCGATTGGGAACCAAGTTTCAGTCTTCTGCGAATATTTAAAACCTTTCTAGGAACCAAAAAGCCACCTTTGGGGGGCTCGCCCCCCTTTTGGAGCTAAAATCCTTGAGTTCAGGTTCAAAACCTTCGGGAAGTCGGTTTTCCAGACTTAATTCAGGTCGTATCGACCTTGAAAAACCATAGTTTGGACGTATCAAAAACGTTCAAATCTGATGAAATGACGGAAATTAATCCAAGTCAGCTGCCACATGACTGGAATTCCAAAAAACTTCCAAAGTGGATTTCCAAGTCTTATGCCTTCGAAACGTGAGGGCTGCCAATGGGAAAAATCCCCAAAATCCTCCGGAGTTGGGGATCTTGACCTGAATTATGAACAAAGCGTTAAAAAAGTGCCAAAAGTGCCAAAAAAAAAAATGACAAATTTAGCGGATTAGGGCTGCCAGATTTAACGACAAATCTGGTTTCCGTTACTTTTCCGTCAGGTTTATCTGGGGCTCCGTAACCTTTTTCGTGTCAAAACGTAAAAAAGTAGCAATTAGTAAAAAATGGCAAACATGATAAAAACGTACCAAAAAAAAGCGCAAAAGTAACGGATTAGGTTGCCAGATTTCCCTCCCTATACTACTCCCTACCTATTGGAGGCAGATTGAGATTTGGTTTATGATGTGGTGAATGAAGAGAGTTGGAGAGGATTGGATAGAGAGATTTGGGCAGGATGTGAAAAGGAGGTGCTTTGAAAGTAAACGTAGAAAGAGTACAATTTGGTGTGTGGGAGGGACGTTCCTCAGTGTGAAGGTTATGGCAAGATGAGTGAGGCAAGTGGAACAAGTGTTAGTTTAAATATTTAGTAGATATATGTTAGATGAAATGGGAACGGATGATGCAGAGTGTGTAGGAAAGTTGTGAATGCACTAAGGTGGCTGGTGCAATTAAATCGTTGGTGGATGTGAAAGGACTAAGGACTAAGTCTTGAGTGCGCTAGGGTTCCATGAGGGGTATGTTGTACCTGTGTTAATGTATGTGTAATAGTGAGACTATGGTCTGAAAAAAGCGGGGAATAGATTAAAGTTCAATGTCGTTCAGAATGGACAATCTTAAGGCCGTTTAGGTAGTAACGAAGGGAATTGACATAAACATGAGAGTGAACGTATTTAGGAGAGTTCTGTGTGCGTGTTGAAAAAGGAGAATAATGAAGAATAAATGAAAGTACATTGATAATGTTGGTTACGTGGAAAGGATGAATGACAGTCGGTGGTCTAAGCGGATGTATACATGGTGAGATGTGTTGGAATCGACGGCTGGAGACCGGAAGAAAAAAGTGGACTGAAGTCAGTAAAAGGAATAGTTCTGACAGGATAGAAACTATATCTCTTTCTATCTTAGACAAAGAGTGATTATAGGAAATGGCGGCGGTTTTGTGAGGGGGCTATGGTTGTGCCCACCTGGGCCAAGGATGAACCCCACATTGACCATATACCATAGTGAGGGTCCAGTCGCGGTCCCATTGAACTCTAGGGTGTGTTTCTGACTGTGACGAATTTCTCACTAAATGGTATTAGAGGGGGCTGTGAAGCGGACTTTTCTTTGTCACTTGTCATATTCTCCTACTACTGTTTCTTTTCCGATGCTTTGTTCACGAACTTACCCCCCAGTCTTTGGGAAAAAAAAGGAAGATGATATATATTATATATATTATATATATATATATATAATATATATATAATTTACTATATTATATATATATATTATATATATATATTATATATATATATATTATATTATATATATATTATATATATATTATTATTATATTATATATATATATTATAATTATGTATATATATATAATATATATATATATATATATATACTATTATATATATATATATTATATATATATATTATAATATATTATATATATATTATATATAATTATATATATATATATATACTATATATAATATATTTATATTATCTATATATATATATTGCAAAAATTGCAAAGAAACAAAATGAAACTTCACTTTCCTAAAATTATAACGACATTTTTTTAAAAATTATAATAATATAAAATTAATAATAATAATATAATATAATATAATTAATAATAATAATATAAAATAATAATAATAATATAATAATAATAATAAATATAATAATAATATAATTAACTAATAAATAATAATATATAATATAGTTCTATAAATTTTCGCTCCGACTCCGACTCCGAACTCTTGAAAATTAAATTTTCGACTCCGGACTCCGACTCCGACTTCCATTGCACAGAATTTCGACTCCTGATCAGCTCCTGGAAAAATTGCACGGACTCCATGACTCGACTCCGATCCGAGCCTGTTTGTAAAATTAAAAATTGATATGATTGAGACTAGTTTGAAAAGTGTGAATAGGTTACGTTTGTATGCTATGTTAGTTAATTTAATGTTGTTAAGTATGAAACTTTATTGTGAATGTTAGCTGTTTATTCGTGCGTAAGTGAATTGTTAGGTTTGTCGTTGTTACATTAATTTTAGTTCAGGTTATGATATTTAAGCTTTATTGATGTGAAAAAACTTTGTAACCTAACATATATCGATTGTCAGTTATATAAAGAATTTATTTTTATGTTATGTTTTATCCAAAATGATACTCGAAATATGACTTGAATCAATTGATCGATTGATCAATAGATCATGAAGGTGGGAGGGGGTGGGAGGGATTGGTGGGGCGGCGTTCGTTTGATTTAAATGGTATTACTGCTTTAGGTCAGTTGAACTATTACACTTTCTTGTATTTTATTCAACAATGAAGACACATTTTTTAAACTTGTATATAAAACATATTGTTCATGTTTCAATTACTACGTTGTGGATTATGATAGTTAGGTAAAGGTTTATGATTAATTTTTGTAAAAAATTTCAATGTTAATGTAAAAATTTTGTTTACGTTAGGACATATATATCGCGTGGTCAGTATGATTAATTAGACAAGGTTTGATAAAAATTTTTTGTTAAATTATACCATGTACATGCTAAAAATTGACACTTGTATGTTAGAGATATGATTGAAAAGTGTGAATAGGTTTTAAGTTTCTGTATGCTATGTTAGTCACTTTTATGTTGTTAGGTGTGGAACTTGTTAATGTTAGCTGTATATTCGTGCGTAAGGTATGTTAGGTTTGTCGCTGACATTATATTTCTTAGTTCAGGTTATGCTAAGTTAGCTTTTTAATGTGAAAACTTTATTACGTTGGTAGCATATATTCGATGGTCAGTATAAAAGAACTTTTTTCTATGTTATGTTTATCCACAATTTTAGTAAAAAAGTTGACCTTAATCAATAGATCAAATAGATCATAGATCATGTATGGGTGGGAGGGGGTGGTCGGGTGGTTTATTTATACTGATTTTACTGTTATTATAGGGATGTGTTAAAAACGCAAATTTTTTAAGTTATAAACATAAAAGATTAAATTTTTTTCAGTAAAACAGTGTTTTTAAGAGATAAAATACAAAAAATAAAAAGTTTTTGTTATGTTATTACAAAATCATGATTTGGAATCAATTAGATCAATAAATGATAGATACATAGAATCATAGATCATGTATGGGTTGGGGATGATGGGGTAGGTGGTTTGATTTAGTGAATCAACTGCTGTTGGGTGTTGTAAACGCTAATTATTTAATTTATTAAACATTAAAAGAAGTAAAATTTTTAGTACGAAAACAACAATGTTTTAAACAATTAAAACAAAAAAATAATTAAAAAATTAAATAAAAAAAAAAATTTAGAAAATAAAATTAAAAAATAAGTAAAAAAAAAAATAACACAAACATGAATAAAAATCTTAAATTGTAGAATAAAATAATTTAATTAACATAGTTTTACTTTAAAAAAATATACTATTTTAGAAGACTTCAGGAAAGAAAACGAGATTTGAAAAATAGAAATGTCAGTCTTCAACCTTTAGAAAAGCGGGTTACCTTTGTAAGATGCATCCGTGCTCATCTTCCAGTCCTATTTATCTTCCTCTTCTGTTTTGCATCATGCCTTCCTCTTTTATTTCAGTTGGGGGACCCCCTCCGGGGAGTCCCCAGACATTTATTAGAAACTTGAACCCCCCATATTTGAGAATCTACGTTCTTATTAAAGTATAACATATATATTGATACAATATGAGGGAGTACGAATGTTTACTAATCAGACCGCACCGGGCTCCGGGGGGGGGGATTACAATCTTACTCTCCTCCAATCTTCTTTGTTGGCGTTCAGGCATTTACGAACGTACAACCCTCATATTCGAGATTCTAGACCTTAAACATATTTGATAAGCCAAATGGGGCTAAACCGAATATTAATTATTCGGCACCGCACACGACTCCATTCCTCTGACTCAGACTCTTTCTTTCTGCCATCCGACCCGGACATCCTTTCTTCCCACCTTATCTATGCATTTCGCCCCATTTCTTCTGGGGACCCCCATTCATGGGGGTCCCCAGACACCCTTTACGAATTTACAACCCTCATATTCGAGATCTACGTGTTCGATAACATATATAAGGATACAATATTATTAGTATCACAAATATTTACTAATCTCAGAACCCACCGCTTCAGCACCGGTGCCGGTCGACTCCAATTTTCCAATCTCCAAAATGCAATGCTCAAAATTGTACATCCTTCCTTCTTTAGGAGTCCAGCACAACCCCCTCCGGGAGTGCATAGCCGACGTAACCTGTCTTCGATGAGTTACGTCATCACCTGGCGGGCGGCCAAATTTTAGGAAGGTACGATAACCCTAACCCGCGTAGAATATATTTAAACAGGACGGGCCCGATCAACTCGAACTCTCACTAATATATATATATATATATATATATATATATTAATATATAATATTATTACAAATATATTAATTATATTTAATATATATTATATATATATATATATATATTAGATATATATTTATATATATATTATATATATAATTATACTATCATATATAGCTTTCGAAAGAGACAATCATGCAACAATTCAAAACGCAACACAGCTACACTAAAACAATTGATATTCTTATAATCTGCAGATAAATTAATAGGTTTATAAGGAAGTTGTGAAAAATGTAGATAAATAAGAATTAGTTTAATATTTGAAGGAAAAATAACTTTTACAAATTAATTTTACAATTTATAAGTAACCATATTTGTTGCAGGGAAAGGAATATTGAAGTTTGGCTTGCCAGACGAAAGATTTTTTCACTAATTAGTAATCTATCTCGTTTTTAAAGTGGAAAGATATTATTAAAATGAAAATGTCTAATACTGTTGATGATTCGTTTTGGACTTGCTGAAGTTACACACAAACAAAGATTGGAAACGAAACAACTTGAGCACAATTAAATTTTAAAAACAAAATAAACTTCTATTAAAGTGCTTTTGTCCCCATTTAAACTGTAATCAAAATAAACAAGTTATAATTGTTAGGAGGTAACAATAACTATTTGAGACGATGCCAAGTCTTACTATATATTTTTTCAACCTACCTATACAAGATACAATCCTAGATATAATATTTAATAAAATAATTTCGTTAGATGATCATATTTTGACATAAATTTTAAGCAAAAACTCACCCTTGGCTTTTTACGATAAAATCTATACAATATAAACTTTCCGTCACAATTACTTGAAACAAACAATAATATTAGGTCAAATTCACTGAGACTGGGCCCGAAGCACAAGAGTGAAGCAACGTTGGATATTCACAAAATAACCAAAATCAATCCCTTGTAAAGGAAGCACACCCTGGGAATCAAATCCTTGATATTTTCTGAATAACTAAATCATAAAACTTCCATGGTGAAAGTGGCAAACTGACAAAAACTGTAGCAAAAACTGGAACAAAAATAGAACGTGTTTTTAGTAATGGCGGTTGATGGAAAGAGAACGGAAGTTGAGAGAGTCACGTGAATTTTTGCTCGAGACAAAAAATTGGTTCCAAATAAAAAAGGAAAAAGTACAAAATAAAAATAAAATAAAATAAAAATAGGAATTAGTTAAGACTAATGACTACAATTACCCCCCCCCGGCAGACACGGAGTGTTAGGGAGAGAAGCGTACAACAGGGCGGCGACGGCGGCTGGAACGAGACCGATGATAGGGAGGAGAAGGCACAGGAGGGGGGAGGAGGGTTAGGCTTTGTATGCATTGGAGGATCAGTCGTAAGCGGAAGGGGGAGTGGTAGAGGAGGCGGGGAAGGATTATGAACCGGAGAAGTGGACAGAGGGACGGAATGAGGAGGGGTAGGGTCAGTAGAATGTGTACGAGTAGAGGAAGATGAAGCCAGATGGGTGGTAGAAGGTTGTCGTAAACGAGGAGAAACAGGAAGGATGATTGGAGGAGGTGGAACAATGTCAACTGACAACTCAGGAGCAAAGTCCAAGAAGGCGGGCTTAATCCGGTCAATAGAAACATTTTTCACTTTAGAACCCCTTTGAAGCGAAAAATATTTACGATAACGCGAAACACCTGAAAAGGCCGTTCATGTCGGCCTGAAGAGGCTCGATGGGAGTTCGTGAACGAACAAGAACGTGCGTACAGGTATCGAGTTCGGCCGGAATGTAGATTGTGCGACGAGTTTTCGAGGAAGAGAGGGCTTCCATGAGTCGGCACATTGACGAAGACGAGCAAGGTAAGAATGATGATCAGTAGTAGGAGCAGGGGAAGGAAGGATGAACTCACCTGGAATTCGGATGGAAGTACCGTAAACAAGCTCAGCGGATGAGCACTGAAGGTCTTCCTTGAATGTGGTCCGAATGCCAAGAAGGACAAGTGGGAGGGTTTCGGACCAATTATCAACATTGCCATGAGCCATCAAGGAAGATTTTAACTGCCGGTGGAACCTTTCAATCATTCCCTGGGACTGCGGATGATAACTACAAGAACGAAGCCGTTTTGATCCTAAGAAAACCATAAGGTCCTTCCACAGGTAGGACTCAAATTGGCGTTCCTGATCTGTCGAGAGCGTAAAGGGAGTACCGAATCTTGAAACCCAGTGGAAGAGAAAAGCATGAGCAATGGATTCTCCTAAAGTATCTTGAAGAGGGATAGCTTCGACCCAGCGAGTAAAGTGGTCGATACAAGTGAGAAGGTGTGTGTAACCGTTTGAAGGAGGTAGGGGACCGACCAAGTCAATGTGGACCTGGTCGAAGCGTTGTCCCGGAGGAAGAAACTGTTCGACAGGAGCGCTAGTACGCTTATGGACTTTTGCACGTTGGCAGCTAAGGCACCTTTTAGTCCAAAGCTTAATGTCCTGGAGAAGGGACGGCCAGACAAAATGTTTACCGACTTTGACCTGTGTACCTCTTACGCCGGGATGCGAAACATCGTGTATAGTGTGAAATACAAGACGACGCATGGAAGAAGGTACGACAGGGTGGGGTAGACGTGAGGACATGTCGCAGAGAAGTGGAAATGGAAATCCGAAAACTTCCACACTCTGAATATCAAAAGTAGAGTTGGCAAAGAAGGTATAGTCTTATAGATGCTGAAGACGTGACATCTCCTCGTAATTGATGGAAGGAAGAGGAGAAATGGCATAAATGCGAGAAAGAGCATCTGCGGGAATATTCTCAGCACCCTCAGAATGTCGGTGGTGAACTGAGCAATAAACTCGAGATGACGTTGTAATGGCGTACGTGATGGGCAGATGGTCCGTAAGTATATGAAACTCACGACCGTCAATAAAGTACCGAAAATGTTTGATGGCAAGGTAGATAGCTAGCAATTCTCTCCCGAAAGCACTATACCGAACCTCGGAAGGCTGGAGCTTCCTAGAAAAGAACGCCAGCGGACGCCAATCGCCTTCAAGATACTGTTGCAAAACAGCACCGACTGCGTGATCCGAAGCATCAGTGTGAATGCGTGTCGGAGCAGTGGGGGAGGGAAAAACAAGGAAGACAGAAGAAGCCAGAGCCTCCTTGATGGTAGAGAAAGCAAGACGGGCCTCATCAGTCCAATCGATGGAGATGGAGGCGGAAGATCCCTTACGAGAAGGCCTGAGAAGTGCATTAAGAGGACGCAAAATGCCTGCTGCCGAAGGAATAAACCTGTGATAGAAGTTTCCCATGCTCAGAAAACGACGAAGTTGTCGTTGCCTCTGGGGCATGGGGAAAGAGCGAATAGCAGAGACACCGTCTTCGAGGGGGCGGATACCTTCTGAAGAGATAGAATGGCCGAGGAAGGTTAGCGAAGTAACGCCGAACATGCATTTAAGAGATTTAATGCGAATGCCGAAAGTCACTAACCTTGCGAAAACCTGGCGTAAGTGAGAGAGATGTTCCTCTGGGGAAGAGCTGATCGTCAAGAGGAGATCGTCAAGATAAGCAAGCACAAAAGGCAGTCCACGGAGCACGGAATCGATGAACCTCTGGAACGATTGGGCAGCATTCCGGAGACCGAAAGGAGTACGGAGAAACTCAAACAGGCCGAAGGAAGTTATTACGGCCGTTTTGTGAATATCGGCAGCATGTACTGGGATTTGGTAAAACATCTCTAATGCGCTGTAATATTTTAGTTGGAAGTATACTTAATAAAGCTCTAAATCGATCACTTTCGGATTTATCTTGCAACTGTAGCTCTAATAACACAAACGTGAGATCCAGATCCCTACTCAAAAACTTACCATTATACTGGAATATAGTGGTCTGAGCAGGAGTCGGAAGGTGAGGTGCAGGCAAGGCCCTCTTAACCATTCATTCCGCCCTAAGCAAAAAAAAATTCCCCTAAAGCAAATGTAAAATTATATATATATATATATATATATATATATATATATATATATATATATATATATATATATATATATATATTATATATATATATATATTATATATAAATTATATAATATTATATATATATATATATATATATGTATATATATATATAAATAATATATATAAATAAAATATATATATATATATATATATATATATATATATATATATATATATATATATATATATATATATATATATATTATTTTTATTTTTTTTTATATTATATATATATATATATTTATATAATTTTTTTTTCGTTTTTTGCTGTCGTTGTCTGTCGCGTTCTAGCCACCTAGGGCCGCCCTCATATTTTGCGGCCCTAGGCATTTGCCTAGTATGCCTAGCGGTTAAGAGGGTCCTGGGTGCAGGTGGAGGTTGAGCTGTATTTAAATTGTTTGGAATGTCATCCACAGGAGCCATATTTATAAGAAAAAAAATAAAACTGTATGTGTTAACAATGAAAGATAATATAAAGTGATGGGACAGGTAGAATTGCTGACTAAAAATTTTCCTAATGCTATCTAAAAAATATATAAAAAATTAAAAATAAAGAGGGTCTTAAAATTACGCAAAACACAAAACACTGGCCTTTAGACTCACTAGCTCTCGCTTTTTTCGAGAGAGAAGAAAAAATATACATATATTCGAAAGCACATCTGTTTATATAAGCTTGCCCTCGTGAAATAGAAATAGGAAAAAAATATATGTAAAATATTAAAATATTAAAAATGGTAAAGAATTATGAAAATTTAATAAATATTCTATTTCAAACAGATAGCTTTTGTTTTTAACAAAGTAGTCAGAAGCCTGAAATATATTCAAAGTTTTTCATACGGAAAAATACTTTGTTGATGATTGTTTTTGGACTTGCTGAAGAACCAACACCAACAAGATTGGAAACGGAAACAACTTTGAGCATCAATAAATCTATTAAAAAACAAAATAAACTTCTATATAATACATCATAATAAACAATAACAATATTTATAAATAAAACAATATAATTGTAATCATAAATATGAGAATTAGAATTTATAAGACAATATTAAATATTAAAACTAAAAATATGACTTTCTTTGAAACCGAAGGTATGAAGGGGTGACTAATTTAGTTCGATATAAAAATTACGTAAGCAATATAACATTAGAAAATTATGTTATTTAAAGAAAAAAATTTTT